>JAHWXV010272972.1:0-15007 GCA_024586415.1 Phrixothrix hirtus | reverse complement strand
ACGACATAAACATTATTTAAAATATATTTGCAACAAAATATAATTTCCGATGGGTACCCAGGGTAATATTGAATTAATTATTTCACTTAGTTACTAATATCTTACAAATGAATTTAATGAAAATTAATTAAATAATAAAGTAGTTAATAACACAAAATAGTTCTTAACTTGGCGGCATTAACTTTGTGTCCAAAACACATTTATTCCTGTGTCCCATTTAATAACTGTACCAAATTGAATAGTTATTAACTTGACTCTAATTCACTTAATCTGCCCTAAATCGTGATAGTACCCTAGGCTTGAGATGGTAGAGAATTTTCCCCCAGGATATTCGTTGTCCGAGGTCGGAATAGGATGTACGAAAAGTATATATAAACTACTTACAGGCGGATGTAGTCGTGTGTTCGAGAAATGGATTAATTCGGCTTTTAATATTTATCCCCCTTTCGCAGGTGAAATATGCTTACATTACGACCATGGTAATATTATCGATTGAAATTAATAATTCCGAAATTCGGTTATTTCTACAACGGGCCACTAGCCTTGTAGACTGTTAATTTTCAACGATTACCATTTATTTTCTAAAACAAAAACTAAAGCCACACCCTCGATTCACACACTTATTTATCACATCCTTTCGTTGACGTGATTCCAAACTGACTATCTCAAAAGCATTTCCTTGCAGGGAACGCTAACTATTCTACGTGGTGCCTCGCACGTCCGCAACTTTTTCGACGCCGCTAAACCGAGACCTGCGTCTCGTTAAAACAATTGCCCGGATGAATATTACTAATGCTACAGCATTGACGAATTATAATATTTGATTTGCCAATTATAACAAGCTATTTTTAGACTTGGTATTTTACATTCTGCGCTTTTAAATGGTACAAACTGCTACATTGGGAGAATATGATGAAATCGCATTACTACAGCTGCGTAGCCTTGAATTATTATGGGGATTTTTATGGCATAACTAACGTTAATATGTTACGAGGTTTGTTTAAAAAGTTTACTTAAAAAGCAATTTACGCTTAATTAAAGGAATGTTTTTATTAATTTCAAAATGGAATTAGATGCAAAAATTAAAATACTATAAGTACATAATGTAATTCGTCACGCATAGTCATGTTATTAAATTTAGATAATTTACAAAAGGAATTAGCGTTAGTTAACAATAGAATTTACATAAATTAGATGATTTGACACAAAAAAACAGCGAGAGCTGACAAGTTGGGTTAATTTACATGCATATTGTAACCAACTTCGATATAAAGTTTTGTTTCGTGTAGCCACTATAATAAGTTCTGACATTCAAAAAAGTATTATTAATATTATTTAAAATATACCATTACTTCATATACGATGTGTGATATATCATGTCGCTCAAAATTTAAATTCCGAAAATAAATTAGATATACCCTTGAATAAATTACAATTCTGCAAAAACTACAAATGTTTGCGTGTATGAATCTGTCTACCTGCACGATAAACAAAATAATTGTATGTAATCAAAATGGCGAAATTACGTAGTGCCGAATTTATTCCTTAGGTTCCCTGAATGAATTAGAATTATATAATTGAAGCCAGTCACCAAACGTTTAATTCACGATCTACAATCTGGAACCATTCTGCGAATAAATTATTGGAACACACTACAGTTAAATTAAATCAAACGTTTAATTCAGAATCTAATTCTGCCAATCAGCTACAATCAAACAGTGAATAAATTTTAGATCACATTATAACGCAACTTAGTCAAACGATCTAATTTCCCAGCTAAACTACAGTGAAGCCGTGAATAAATTCTTAGAAGCACATTTGATTCAAGATCTAATTACATAAACAAACTACCATAAAACCGCGAATCAAACCGAAATTTTATTCCACCCTCACCCGCAGTTGGGAGGATTCAAACCTACAATAAATTAGAAATTCTATTATTCAATTCAATCAAATAGACATTTAATTCAAGGTCTAATTCCACGAATAAATACAGTAAGACGCGAATTAAGAACTTGTTTCAATTTCGCTGATGCCGCGAATTAAAGCACTAATTACTTGGAAATTATACCATTCAAAGCAATCGAACAAACGCAGACTTAGACACGTACGAGACGCCCATAATGCAGCTACGCACGAAACCGTGTTATTTGGTGCGTGCGCTACTTTAGAAGTAGTCGCGAATGCGTCCTAGCATAACTATTGAATGTACTTTAAAGGTTAGGGAGTTTTTCGTTTTAAACTATTATTTGTTATGTCTCTACTTGAAGCAAAAGATGTACTGCAATGACCGGAAAGGTAATATTGATTTACTAAAATAGAAAATTGTGCCTTGTGTGCCTTGGTAAATCGACAACTGATCATACCTGTATACAAATAATTACCAAGGATATTAGAAAAATATGTTCTGACTAAAAATCTTCTTATTGAATATGTTTCAATTTATCGTTCTAGAGCTATTTTGTGTTGCTTAAAATCGTTAAAAGAAATAAAAAGTTAATCAACTGATATTGCTGATTTTCATGAAACTACGCATGCGAACTTCTCTGATTTTCATAAATCACTCTACCAAATAGCATTTTTTTATAGAATTTAAAACTAAGGGCACTTTTCATCAGATAAATTTCAGATTTTGTCCTTTATGTATACACAAAGCTTTTCTCTGAAATAAACCGTGAGCTAGTTTGCTGGAGTTGGTCAACCTATCCGAAGGAATACTAAATGAATTGACCTTAAACTCAAGTTAGGGAGAGCCCTATACTATCGAATTTAGGAATTATGCTTAATATGTTAATTAATTTAATATGAATAATAAGACCGAATCGTTCATTGATGATCGCACCATAAATTTGATTTGAAATTTTTTTAAAGTTTGGATGATAATTTTCTTAAAAGATATAGATACCTAAAACTTTGTAAGTTGCTAGCATCAAAATAAAGGAAAATAAGTTAAGTTATCTTCAGTTTGATAGTTCTGGTTTCCTTGTCAAGAAAGGTGAGTGAACTATATTATTTAGCACTTGAGTCTCACGAAGTGCAGTTTCAAATTAATTATTTATCTAGTATGACGCAAGTTGGAGTTGAATTTCAGTAAACTGACTGCACTAGGTGCTGAAGTATGTACGGTTTCTGACAGTGTTGTAATAAATGCCATAACTTGGGTAACCAGTCGATTAACGACTTAATCCAATTTTGAAGGATTAAATAATTAATTCCAATTATCTAGATGATTGATTTCTTTCTGTTTGAATAACCATCCTCTGAAGCATTATAATTAATGACTAGAAGACAAATTTTTTGCTGCATTCGTCAGTTAGTAAAAGAGGCATTGCACGCCATATTTCGCATAAATATCCCTTTAACATTAAAAAAATCTTAGTTTAGTTACCTGCAATGACGTATTGTTCATCCAAAATTTGTGAGATTTATAGTTTTTTAATTACAGATTTAGCTCTTCATAAAAAAATTATACGATGGTGTATAAAATGAAAACCTTAAAAGTACAATAAAATTCTGAATAATAGTATGGTTGATTTGATATGTGACAGCAGAGTTTCTTAAGTGTCACTATGTGCTCGACAGATGGAAGATAATTTTATAACTCAGAAAATGGCTGAATCTTCAGTAACCAGGTGGTTTCTTTACTATAACGTATACCCTAGTGTAGCCGCGACCTTTGATGCACTTCTTGAGTAGTGAAGGTGTCAAACCAATTCAAATTCATCGCATACTGAAAGTCTAGTTAGATGATCTGTGTCCCTGCATCAAGTGTACGAGTGATGCAGAAAACTTAAAATGGCCTAAATTCTATGCTTACCGCATAGTGACCGACGAATACATTACATTAGTGGAAGAACTTTTTTAAAGGGAGATAGGCGTATAACTCTGAACGAAATAGCCAACATTTTGGAGATTAGTTATGGTTTAGTGCAGAAAATTGTGCATAATCTGCTATAATTCCATAAAGTGCCTTTAATAAGGGTATCTCCGATAATTGACTGTTCAATTGATAAGCCGTCATGTAGGTGGCTGTAAAGAACTTTTGCGAAGTTTCTACGTTGTCAGTGATGTATTCCTGGAAATAACTTTCAGGCAATGAGATCTGAATTCATTATGACCAACTCGAAACGAAAAGATCAAGTAAGGAATGGCGTCATAGTTCATCGCCGAAAAAAAACCTTTCCAGAAACAACCACCACCAGCGGGAAAACTCATGCGCACTCTCTTCTTGGATGCAACGGGTGTAACTTTTAAACATTGCATTGGAAAGAGAGTGACCGTAACCGGTAGTTTTTATTCAAATCTGTTGAAAAATCAACTTCGCCCTGCAATAAGGGGTAAAAGACAGAGACGTCTAACTTCAGTGTATTGTTACAGCATGACAACGCCCGACCACATATAGCCCACGTGGCTGTTCAGACTATCCAAGTTATTTGCTGGACCTCGCCCCTAGTGGCTTCAATGTGTTCAGATAGCTTAAAGAAGCGTTAGAAGACAAGCATTTTAGAAGTCATGAATGAAGAAGTTAAAACCGCGGTGCATGAGTGGCTACAGTTACGACCAAAAGAATTTTCTAAATGTGGTATCTATGCACATCCAAAGTGACGGAATACTTGCATTGAACTTCAGGGAGACCATGTCGAAAAATGATATTTAATTTTTTCTTAATTGTTACAATATAACGGAGTATCCGTTGAGTATTGAAACGAGATAGATGTGTTAAAATCGCTCCGGGAATAAACTCAAAAATTGGGCCTTTCCGAGTGATCTAAATATATAAATGCAATAAATTTAAAAATCTAAAACGTTAGAAATTATTGATTAAAACTGCTAACGCGATATACATAAGATAAACGATAGATAAAGAAGTAAAACATGTAAATCGATAATAAACGGCTACGCGTACGGAGAAGTGTGTGACCTCTGAGTAGTAGATACGGGTAACATACTTATCGCGGTGTGGTCACCCGATAATGCTAATAATAATAACAACATTTAACAGGTCCTGGATAGGTGAGAATTTAAATTTAAACTTAAATATTTAACTAGATAAAATTGAAAAATGGATAGCGATGAATATACGATAGGTGAATGGAAAGGAAGAAGAGCACCAGTGAGATGGCAGAGTTCTTTGGGAGCAGCTCAAAAACTAGAAGATCTTTAGATAAAAGAGAAAAGACTGATGACAACTTAGAAAAACTAATAACTATGATATAAGAATTAAGGCAAGATTTTAAAAAAGATCTAAAAGCAATAAGAGCAGAAATTAGAGAAGACACGATGGAGATAAAAACCAAACTGAAAGAATATAAAGAAGAACAAACAAAGTACAAATAGAGAATAGTAAACTGCATCAAGAAAATAACTAAGTGAAGAAGGACATAAAACGAATTAAAGATAGAATCGGAAAATTCGAGAATGAAAACAGAAGGAATAATGTAGCTGTTCAAGGACTACCCTGACATACATACGATGAAGCGGAACTGAAGAATAATTTACAAAGGTTTCTAAAAGGAAAGCTAGAAATTAAAGTAAAGATAGAAAGTGACAAAAAATTAGGAAATAAATATGCTGGATAGAACTAGAGAAGAAAAACGACAAGACATGGATAATGCAAAATAAAAGCATGCTTAAATATTTACCTGAGTCAAGAGTATACATAAATGACCACATGTCGAAGGTACAGAGAGATATATAGAGAAAAATACGTATAACGGTGACCGAAGCAGAAAACGAGAATAAAGCTGTAAATATAGGACACCAAAAGCTATTAATAGATAATAATGAATGAAAAAGAGACCAAAAAGGAAGGGCTACTATTAGTGGGTCCAAAATAAGATAAATCAAAGAATTAAATGAATATGGTACCGAAATAAAGTAAAACAACATGCAATGGACACGGATATTAATAAGGTTTGCGCAAGTAAAAAGAAATTAGGTAAATTAGGTGCAAACTAAAAACAAATATAAATTAAAAATAATAAGAGTAATAATAATAAAACGGAAAGAAAAGACGTACGGAGGCTGGCTATACGGAACATAACAAGTATCTCAGGCAAAGAAGAAGAATTAGTAGACGAATTGAGGAGGCCAATATAGATATATTAACAATTTGTGAAACTAAGAAAAAAGGCCAAGGTCAGATAGAAAATGACTTGCTAATAACAAACACATTCTTCAAACACAAAGATATCCATAAGTATATAATGGAGATAAAGAGCAGAAACGAAAAGTCTATAATTGATTACGTTTGCTGAAGAAATGCAATAGAAAAGAGATATTGGACGTTAAACTAACAACAGAGCTAGAGATTCACAGGCACTACTCTTTAATAATGGCAAAGGTAAGATGCAGTGTAATACCTAACTCGTCAATATCACAAAGAACCGAGAAAGTTGCAAGGGAAGAAGTAATCCAATCATATAAATTAAGAGACAATAAAATAGCTAAAGAGTACCCAGAGAAAATAGAAAACAGATTAGTACAAATAGCCTAAACCTGGGAGGAGTAGAAGTTGCACTAATTATGGTAACAATTTAAAAAAATTATCATAAATAAAGCAGCACAAGAATGTGGAACTTTTGTTATAAACAAAACGAAAAAGCAAACAAGCTGGTGTAACCAGGAAATAAAAGAGGTAGCTAAATTAAAAAAGAAGAAATGGAACTATCTAGCAAATAAAACGAATAAAATCTACAGAGAATATCAAGAACAAAGGAAAAGGGTAAAAGAAAAAGCGATACAAACAAAAAAGCAGTCATGGGAAGATTTCTGGAATAAAATGGGAAAGAATAGTTAATCGAACCAAGAACTATTTTATAACGTATTAAGAAGCATAAAAAAGGGAAAACAACAATGGGTACAATAGATTAGAGACAAAAATGGAAAACCATTAACAGAGAATACAAATATAACGGATAAATGGAAAGCGTATTTTCAAGAACGATTAAGCGTAGAAAGAACACAAAATGAAAGAGAAATAATTTACAAGAATAGTAATGAAAAATGTAAACAGAGTGATGGAAACAAGATAAACATAGAAGATCTAGAAGAAGCAATTAAAACAATGAAAAGGGGAAAAGCAACAGGTCATGATAAAATCTCAGCAGAGATGTTAATAAATCTAGGCGAAAAAGGAAAAGGGATGGTAATAAAAATTTTTAATAAAGCATGGGAGGAAGGTATCGTCCCTAAAATTGGAAAATAGGGATAATATTACCGGTATTTAAAAATAAAGGAAATACTAGAGAGTGCAAGAATTACAGAGGAATTACACTTTTAAGTAATGTAGCAAAACTTTATGAAAGAATACTTGAAGAAAGATTACGCAATCTAACGTAACCGCAGTTAGAATGACAATAGAGTAGATTTAGAAAAGGCAGAAGTACACAAGACCACATATTTACCATAAAGCAACTTATAATGAAATCCAAAGTGAAAAACACAGACTTATATTTAGCATTCTTGGACATAGAAGAAGCGTTTGATAGAGTATCAAAGAAAGTAGTATGGGAAAGTTTAAAACAACGAAGAGTAGGGCACCAACTACAAAGAGCAATTTTAGGCCTACTAGAAGACACTGAAAACTATATGCGGACAAATAACCTGGAATTGAAGGAATTTATAGTGAAAGATGGTTTAACACAAGGAGGGATGGTACTGAGCCCGCCAGTACTCATAATAATCATGGATAATATAATTAAAGAAATTAAAACAATAGTAAATATGGCATACATAGAATATAGAAAGATGGAGCCGATAGGAATAGCGGATTGTGCCTTCACAGGTGACCTCATAATATGTGCGAAAGACAAGAAACAACTGGAAGATAATTTAGAAATCTTGAAAATGGGTCTAGAAAAAAGAAATATGAAAATCAATATTGAAAAAACAAAAGTAATGACAGTGAGGGAAATAAAGAAAAAAATCAACACAGAAATAAATAAAGAAGAACCAGAACAAGTGAGCCAATTTAAGTACTAGGGAGTTATGATAGTGAAGTCTCCCGAACCTACCACGCACAAGACAATCGTTCATAGGGAAATAAGAAATGTCGAAAAAAACTAAGATGGCAGGCTACAAAACAATCAACAGACCCATACTAATCTATGGAAGTGAAAGCTGGGTTTTGTCGAAGTCAACGAGAAGTATAGTACAGGTCACAGAAATGAGATACTTAAGAACAGTCTAAGGTATAACTCGCACGGATAGAAGAAGAAATGATGCACCTAATTTTCTAATAATTGGTTAAATTTGGGCTGACTTAGGACAGCTGCGTTGTTGTGGAGTATAAATAGCGTTTGATAGACTAGATGGGGTAATTTCTGGTCAATTACGTTAGGTAATCTTTTTAATGTGTTATTATAGATATCTGCGTTTATTGGGGTCACTCTTGGCATATATTTAATTATGAGAATTCTTTTTATGTCCAAAAAACCGTGGTCATCAGTTTTCCAGCTGATTTTTGAGCCCGATCTCAAATTTTAATTGTCGTAGGCTCTCAAAGATGCACCGTAGTCTCATGCACAGTCTCAACTGAATCTTAAAAGTTAGAATCGCCAGGTACAAGTTCCAAACAGCTTTATGAAGTTTCTAACATACGCAAATTTTTCCGGGTTTGTGTAAATGTAGAAATCATCTGGCCGACACCTTGCTCATGTTGAAATCGCCGTGTTCGGATATTTACAACTCCAATTGCTGTTGACAGCTTTATGCGACGATCTTTGAAGACCATCGGTTTAAGTTTTTGAATCATTGTTTCGCTTGTTACTTTCTTTGGTTTTCCAGATTAGGACTCAATTCCTCACTGAAACCGCTTAGACCAAATTTAGATCAAAACTTTATGCTATAATAGAAAGATACCTCATGGCCATACATCGCAACTATTCTCTCTGGAATATTTTCTGTTTTATTATCTCATTTGTTCGTAAATTTTATGACATTCCATACTCTAATCTTAAGTTATTCATTTTTATTCATTGTATAATAGATATCTCATGCACTAGTTACTGTGATTAAACTAAACTTTTTACATGAACTTACAATAAGCATCACTGTTTTTTGATTTTTTTCGCTGTCAGGTGGTTCATTATAGCAACGTAGATTTTTTTTCTAGTACTAAAACAATTACATAGTACAAATTCAATTCTTGTCAAGCCTATCGGAGTATCATTTTACCTAAGCGTTACAATCACAAGCAGCTAAGTTAATTGGTGAGATACCGCTAATCTAGCACCATTCTCAGTTCTAAAAATAGACGTTACAATTCTAAACATTACTGCAATGAGATAACTTTACGTGAACTATGTAAGTACTCACTCGACAATCTAGGGAATCTTTGTTTCGTATTCAGTTTTAGGAACCATCATCTCCTATTCTCTGAGATCATCCTATCTCATAAGTTTTGCTATTCCCTTTCGTCTTTTTAGGTAGTAAGCGTGTGCGAGCTGCTGGTGCATTCTGGTTACCCCTCTTTGACTGTACAATTCGGCCTTCCTCAGCAAGTACTGGTCGCGGCACTATAACGATCATTTTATCCCTTTAGTATCGACATCTTGTAGTTAATAGCTTGTTTTACTGCCCATTTAGACTGTGACAAGATAACAGAATGTATTTAACTAATCAAATATGCCTGCCTAAATTTAACATGAGTTTTTGCTTTATTGATTATTAAAAAGCTTAGTAACGCTATTTTAAATTACCTTAATAAAGCAATACCTTTGGGACCATATAAAACAGCGCTTGAGGGTTTTAATGAGGAAATAATACATGACCCTTATAATTTACAATTTTCCGTTGGCAGTTTATTTAGTTTTCTGTTTATAAATTATACTAATTTTATAATACGTAACGTTTTATTTAGTAAAGAGTTTATAAACATTTATATACACATTTATATACACATTTATATACACTAGGGCTACTTGCACCATTTTTTTATCTAAATCTGTAGTACTTTGAAAGCATTCAAACTAGTACGTCTATAAACGACTAAAAAGGGAACTTCACGAAGTGTCATCCTCTTATTTTGATTTACTTTGAATATGTTGTAGGTGATTAAAATCTAACAGAAACATATTAATCTTAGCGCCCCTAAGCCGTTGTAAGAGGTGAAAATACCTCTTAAATATAATGCTATATTACCCCATATTTGCAGGTTCACGTAGATACATTTATACGAATCAAAAGAGATAAGTGTTTTAGATGCTCTATTCCATTTTTGAGAGCGAGAAATGTCATAAAAAAGAACCGAAACTGACATGAACGCCCTCTGTTTCCTGTTCTCTATCTCATTAGGTTAAAACATATATTACGTGATGTAGGAATGTACATGAAAATCCAAATGACAAAAAGTTGTATGTTACTTACAATCTCATAGAATTATTCATATCATGTGTAGAATAGGTGTTATGTAACGTCACACCGAAATTATCCAACACAGAAGATTGACCCGTAAAGGTAGAATAAACTGTGATAAGTTGTTGCTTTTAACATTTGGTAGTTACCAAAAATTAGTTATTTTGTAGAAGCGAATGCCTTTGCAATATTTTAAAAGTAAACTATTGAAAAATATATTGAAATCGTACATGAAACGAACTTGTTTTGTAATGCATGAAACGTTATGGCAACATAAATCACATAACCTAAAAAATATTACTACATAGGCTACATACATAAATCCTTGTAGGTTCATTTACATACATAATTTACAGATGTAGATTTAACGCATGTACTTGAAATATGCATAAATAGTAGTTGGTGAACCAGGTTTGAGGGGCTTAATCCCGACATGGCGTTAAATTGCTATATAAGTAGTTAAGTAAGACAAAATATTCGTTGGCCAGGTATAAATGCTTGGATAAACGCCGTGACCAGGCTCATCAATTCGTTAAATGCGTAAGATACCATACACGGTTGAATAAGTTTTAAATTAGAATTGAAGGCTAATGTAATTAACACAATAAAACAACTTTTGGCAATTTCTGAAGTATTAGAAGTCTCCTATAGATATTGACGAAATAGAAACAAAGTATGAACTTGAGCAAATTCTTCTATGGAAAATGAATGATTGTCATGTGTAGAAATAGCAAAACATGCGTCTTTAAACTTTAAAAAACCATTCTATATAAGTGCTATTATTGAAAATGATTTATATTGAATTCTACGGTCCTCAGAAGTTTATGAAAATTTCTATGCTAAAGATGAGGAAGGATGGTTTTATGTATGTAAGATAAATGCACCTAATTACCGGAGAAACGGTAAAGCGAAGAAGTTAGATTTAAAAAAGTTAAAACAGAGGACCGTTAAAACAATGGACACATCATCTTAATAAAGGTAAAAGGTAAAAAGTTGTCAAGTTATCTAAAATATTTGGTTATATCCTAAAAAATTTGTATGCTGCATAGTGATTTGACTTGCATGGTATGATCTGAAAAATGGGCTCTACAAGCACAAAAGCAAATTCGGTATGAAAATCTACATCTGAAAGATTTAGGTACCTAGTTGCTAGAGTTTAAGCAAATTGTTGCATAGAGAAAATTAACAAACTTATTACTTAAAAATTACCGAAAAATGTTGAAATAGTATTTACAAAGTTTACCAATCAGCGGAACTTGTTAATTCCATTATATGGATGAGAAATGTTCATAAACCAGATTAAACTATTTTTCAACTAAAACGTATTCAGGCAGCACTTTATCAGTGCAAGACACGAGGAAAATTGAATTTTTTGTGCAAGAAGTTTCAGCAATGACATATAGTTATGATAAACGGTCAACTATTTCTGTAGATGGTAAATTATTCTCACTGCCTTTTTTTAGGGCCAATTTCACTCATTCGTAAATTTTTTCAAAATTGTTATGATTTTCCATTGAAATAATTGTTAACTATAACCGTTGCTGTGATAATAATTAGGCGATCAAGCTAATCGACGGTTAAATACTTTGGCGAACTTTGTCCTTGGCCATACAAGGCCAATTGGACGATTTGAACCAGTAGCGGGACGAAATCTAGCTAAGCCGACTAGTGTTCTTCTAACGGTAGAAAGATTAAATAAACTTACTTAAATTATTCGTACTGTAATAAGAATTAGAATTAATAAAAACCCAAGGGAACATTCTTGAACACCCCAGTAAGGTGCTTTAATTAAAATAGATGATGTAATTACAAATTACCCATCGCGGTAACCGATATCTGTCAATTAAATTCAAGATCAGCAATGAGTCATGGCATTGCTTTTTACTGCATCATTGCTATGACTAATTATTCCAGATTTCTCCTTACCTTTCCGGACCTTTTTCCTATGTATATAAATAGCAAATTAAAATCCCTTAGTTAAAGTTTTAATTAAAACCTTGTCTCGTTAGGTACTGGCATACATAAATAGAAATATAAACGCTTATTACTAGTGAATTATGAAATAAATATTTAAATAAATAATTCCAATCTTAGTGAATATTAACAAAGATTTTAAAACAATTAACTAATTTCTTTGTACTGGTGTCAGGTGTGGGATTTCTTATTAAAAGTGTAAACTCAGACTATTATTAATTACATGCTCATAATCTACAGTCGAGTAGAATGGTAAAACGTATGAATTGAACAATGGGAAAATATTTGTCAAAAGTTGTCTCAAACCATCAAAGAGATTAGGATCAGTACCTATATTTGTTCCTGATGGTATATCAGGTAGCTGTACATAAAACGATAGGAAAGACAGTAGCTAAAGCGTTTCTTGGGCGTGAAATTGGATTGCCATGTGATTTTGAGTTTGACAGCAAGCCTGGAAAGGAGGAGGTTGCTGGATATGCGTATGCTGAAGGTTTCCGAAGCTTAATTCACGAAAGAGTTCATAACAACATCTACATTGCCAGTAATCGAAATACATGCTACTATGATGTAAGTTCTAAACAGAAGGATTTCAACCCGATGACCTAGTTTGGTTGTACTAGCCTAAACGATGACGAATCCTATCTCCCAAATCGCAAAGATCCTGGGAAGGTCCGTATAAAGTAATAATTAGGATCAACAATATAATCTACCGAATTACGATGTTTGTCAGAAAAAGCCCAAAGTGGTTCACACGAATCGGTTAGCCTCATACGCTGGGAGGAATGTAGAACTGGAACAGCAGGGATGTGAACAAAAGAGCGAACGATGCTGAGTTAGAAGAATTAGGAGGAAAAAGCAGCAGACAACCATTTATCGAATTTATTTCAACCTGCTCAGAACAACATAAAGCTAGATTCGGGGTTACCACTGAGAAATACTGAAACTAGTTTGATGTATCATAGGGGTCCCTCCTGGTCCACTGTGTCGCTAAAAACATCCGAAGGTCCTGAAGCATTACAGTTGAGTTAAAAAAGAGGTATGGGGCATAAAGAAATACAGCAGCAAGAAACAGTAATCGGGAAGGCATGCCAGTTACTACGCCGCTATCGATAAGGTATGCGAAATATTTACTACATTGTGACGAAAACATTATCCTACCAAAAACTACGGTATAAAGACCTAAGGAGTGAATTATGGAAGCTACAGGAACAAATTTGCGCAGGTGCCGGTTGAAAGTTGACCGTACCTAAACTAGGCTGCGGCCTAGACTAGCTCAACTAGCGCGTGGTGCGTAACATGTTGGAAGTATTGTTTAGAGACACTGGTGTCAAGATCCCAGTGTGTAGCTGGAATCCAAAAGGAACCCCACCAACGAAGAAATCTGTGGACAGCCAATTTTTTAAGAAATATGGCTGGAGGTATGAATTTCGGTGCAGATTCCGACATTATCAAACAAATTTAGAACCATTACAAGTGCAAAATCCAAGGTCACTGTTACGGGACGTGACAGTCTTAAGGTGGGGGCAGTGTAGCAAAAATTAGAAACAATAATAAATAAATGGAACATTTTCAAACAATCTAGTAGGTTCCTTATAATTAAATTAGATGGTATTGTCACAAAAGGCTCATTGTGGTAACCGATATCTGTCAATTAAGTTCAAAGTCAGCAATAAGTCAAGCCATTGCAATTTATTAGATCATTATTATGACTAATTATTCTATATTCTTCCTTACTCTTCTGAGTATTTTTCCTATCTATATAAATGGCAGATTAAATTCCGTTAGTTTTAGCTTTAATTAGAATTTTATCCTGTTGGTTACCCGTTATACACAAATATAAATATAAACGTTTGTTGTTAATGTATTGTGAAATAAATATTTAAATAACTAAGCCTATATAAATAGTCGTAATCTTAGTGAATATAAATAAAGGTTTTAAAACAATTGACTAGTTTCATTACAATATTTAGAAAACTATTAAGGCTGTTCTACAATCGTAAAATTAGACAATTCTTATATCTCCATTATTTTCCAACCGATTGTTATGAAAATTGTGGATAATATCTATTAAATTATTTTAAAATTTTTGAACTTTTATTTTTTCAAAACTCTCACAAATTTTGAGATAAATTAGTTAAAATCAAAAATTTAAATTTTTCCCGAGATCAAAATATAGATTGAATTTTTCGAAAGGTGTTTACTTCAATAATTTTTTTTATAAAATTTCAAATAACGGACTTTATAGCGTTTACAGGTTTTTAAAAATGTGTAACTTTAAATTTGTCAAGGATGTTCTGTCTCATTTATAGTTGTCCAAAACGAGTCGAATCCGTAACTTACAATTCACTTTGGACGACTATAACTAGAGTTGTAAAATATCATAGATCATTTGAAATTTGAATGTATTTGTTTGTTTAAGATTTACCAGTCTAGGGAAGCATCAATAATCTTTTCCAGTATTACTGCGGCAGAGAGTTGTTTCAGGGTGGATATTTTTAAAGACAATAGTATTTATTGAAAATTAAAATTGATTTACTAAATAACATAATTTACCAGTGCTACCCTATATTATGATTTACACTTGCATGTATGTATCCTAATCGTCCCAAATTATTATATCCATGCCACATATCCGTATAAATAGTACTTTTTGGGAATAATAATTGTAATTTATATA
>JAHWXV010272965.1:0-10725 GCA_024586415.1 Phrixothrix hirtus | reverse complement strand
TATATATATATATATATATATATATATATATATATATATATATATATATATATAGGCTATGTCCAAATTAATGACAGATGTTGCATGAATTTTCGACAGACTTACAACTCCTTTGAGAAGATTGATGTCTATCACTCGATTAGTTCGACAAGTTGTGCCTTGAAATCTTAAAGACTGCTATTCATAGAATCATAGTAGAAACTTTGGGGTACGAAAACTTTGTGCACGATTGTGAAACCCTAACCAACTAACACACATCAAACAGTGTCACGTGTGCCTAAAAATTTCTCGAACGGTTTGGACTCGAAGTAGATAATTTTCTAAATCCCATAATTGCTGTCGACTGAACTTTAGACGTAGTTTGGATGGGATGTGTTGGACCGTCCAGCATACAGCACCGACTTCGCCCTTTTTGACTACTATCTTTTCGCCAATTAGAACACTTACGAGTATACGACTCGAAAGCGCTTTCCGGCTTATGAAAAAGTTAAAATCGCAGTATTGAAATGGAAGGAGCAGTAACGAGAAAGTTGTATGAGGAAGGCATCAAAAAGCTTACTCCCAGTCTCAGCAATTTTCTGAACGTAAACGGTGCCTATGTCGAAAATTAGTTTAATATGTACTTCATCTACTGTGCAAGTTTTAAAAACAAATGTATTTTGGATCTTTAAAAAATAAACTCTGTTACTTTCCGGATGCCCCCGTAACATTTTCAAATTTATTAAATTTAAAATAATTTTATATTTCAGACTCATTGATGATATACCGTTTTTTCATAACAGTATTTAATTTAAAATTTACTTTTTGGTCTTTATATTAGCCTTTACAAGTTAAAAAAAAAAGGTATATAGTATCATAATTTCAATTTGTAAAATTTTTCAAATTATTTTATAAATTATATTGTAATTCGGTGTTTAATTCTTAATTTGTAAGTTATATTTTCCATAATTTTATATTTTCAATAATATTTTAGACTTCAATGATAGGAAAAAGCAAATAGTGTGTGCCTAATTTTTATCTAAACAAATTATACTAATTATTTTATATATTAATAATAAGATATTGTATTTAGTGCTCTAAAATTACATGCTCATATCATAAGAACGTATTCCCAGCGTACAAATAAAAACAAACCGTGAGGAACTATGGCCCAAAAATATCAGCTAAAGTAGTTACGACTCTGGAAAGCTCAACTACAAATTTTCAATTTTAATATCTTGCAGCAGAAATAGTCTGATAAGTAAAATTGGCATAGAGTACGTTGTGTACGGGATTTAAGAATTGATTAATTGAACTAATGTGAACTAGAACTGTTATAATAATCATTTGCCATACCTACTAGAATTTTGCCAAATCTGGACGATTTCCACCACCAGTAGGGATTTTTAACGCGCTAGACATCATACTGACAGGGGAACTATAATTTTACTTCCTTACCCGCGAAGAAGGCATGCTTTTTAAATTTTCTTCCACCGAAAAATTTACAGATCTCGATCGGGTTTAAATCTGCATCCCTTGAGTATAGAGGTATACATGCCAACTACCGCACCAATCTGGGTCGGCTAATGTGGGGGTATAGACGAATTTATTAAGAAACAAAAAATGTAGTAGCCTATTAAGTATAAAATTGATAATTTGGTTTTCATCAGTTTTTTAGTTAGTAGTGTTAATTTCATCAAATTGAGTTTGTTAAAACTTTGTTAATTAATAGTTAAATACTGTCAAGTTATACAACTAATACGAGCGAATTTTAGAAGAATGATTTGATAGACTTTAAGAAAGGTATGAGTGCATAATGAGAAAGTTTGGATTCGAATTTTCGTGAGCAAGCACCATCTTTAGCTACTGTTTATCTCTAGCTCAAAGAATTCGAGAGCCACAGGAATTCTGTGAAACACCAAAAAGGATCTGGATGTCTCCATCCAACAACGAAAAAAGCTATGTACGCAGTTTTCTTTAGGTGTACGAAGTTGTTCAATGCAATTAAGTTAGATCGACAAAAAAATGTTACAGCTAAATGGTACGTTGAAAAATGTTTGCCAGAAGTACTTAACAGATTGCCAAAAAGAAAAGGAACTATGTTACATCATCATAACACCTCACCAAATTCAGCGAGTTCGACATTTGCATTTTGGCCAAAAAAAGTTAAAGTGATAGAACATCTTCCATATTCACCTGATCTAGCAATGTGTGACTTTTGGCTAAAAAGTTTACACGGTGGAAAGTTCCAATCTGAGCAAGAGTTTGATGATGCTGTACACAGTTTTTTTGTAAGTATTCCAAAAGAAAGATGGCTTGGAGTATTTAAGCAGTGGAAGAAAAGTATACATGGTGGCGCTTTGTATATATAAAATTAAAGTAGTTTTAATTATTTTAGGTTCTAAAATATAGTTAAGTTACCGTAACACTATTTTGACCTCGCGAGCCTCCCTTTCTTCATCTAAAACATTCGTTTCTTAAGTTTTAAATAGTCTCGTCTGGCGTATCACTATGGCATCACATCGCTCATAACGCTTTTGTTCCTTCTGCTAATTAACGCCAATACTACGTGTCGCCTTCAATATTGCACCGTAATAATTGTTAACATTAAATTAATTTCCCTTTAAATATATGTCAATATTTTATGTATCTAGAACTTTGTTCTACCTAATTATCTCGTTTTCTTGACTTTCAATTTCACTTTAAAGAACAAAGATTCGTCACGCCGCTATACCACCTTAGAAATTTTAGGGTAAGTTCCTGTACTTAAATTTGTTATCATTTTTGCAGTCCACTTATATATAATTTTCGTATGTACTGACTGCTTGTGTTTAATGAATATAAGAATGTTACAATTTCTATTGTAAAGCATCTTATATTCATTACTACTCAAAGTAATTACCAGCGCTAAAACCTTTGGGACACACAGGTGTTTTTTCGTGTGTACCTGTAACGGTTTCGCACAAAGTGTAATCAATAGTTAAATGTATTATAGTTGGAGAAATACTTTGAACATATTTAAATTGAAATATTAAAAATTCAGAAGTATTTCGGTTATTCTCAATAAATTTGGCTTTATCTACGTATATCACAAAAAATGAGCAGTATCAAAAATATATAATAACAGTTTTTTATTTGGAGTTGTACCAGTTAATAAAAAAATTAATAATTTATAAAATAAATTGCTTTTTCTCTTAAAAATTATAGTTGCATTTGAGTTACATAAAATTCAATGCAAAATTCTTAAAGTTCATACTAAAACACCACCATGCGAACTTTAACATTAGGAAGTTGTTTCAGCTACCGGTTATTAAAATAAATTTGTTTTCAATTAAAAGCTTAGGTAACATTTTCGGAAAACACTTCCCTTTCGCGGTCCTCCTACTTTTGAATAAATTTTCCAAAATCCGTTTTTCGTATGGATTTCAGCTGAGTCATCGTTGTTTGTATAATGGCCTCTATAGATTGATATCGAGTCCATCAATGGAATTTTCAATTTTAGACATGGTCAGTCACGAGGTAGTGAGGATGATGTAGCTGTGAAGTGTTGATTTTCGCCAAAGAAGTCTGAATTATCTCATATGAACGAGTGGGCGCATTATCGTGTTCGAATTGCCAATTTTTGGCTGTCTGCAAGTCTGGCATTTTATGTTGCACAGCATCGCAGAGGTGACCCACAACGTTTAAATAGCATCATCCTTTGTTAATTATTTGGCCTGATGGTACATATTTATGCTGCACGATTCCACGTGGGTCGAAAAACACAGAGAACATTGCTTTAATTTGCTCCGCACTTGTCTTGATTTTTGCGACCGTGGGGATGACAGATGTGTCCATTGAGAACACTAAGCATTGGCTTTTTCACACACCCACGTCTCATCGTCAGTGACCACAGTCTTGAAAAAGTTACCATCATCTTTTATACATTCCATGTCCTCTGAAACTTATGGTCCATTGTTAACACATATTTTGCAGACACTCTATATAGACTCAGTTTGTCGGCCAAAATGGAATGTACCGAACCAACTCTTGTTACATGCTCCGGTCCACCATGACTAAAGTTTCCACTTGGTGGATAATTACATTATTGTGGCGTTCCGCTAACTGGCAGTCATACCTTTAAACCGATTGTACCGTTCTTTAATTTATGTGACATACATAGCATCGTCTCCAAAAGAATACTGAACTGTATGAATAGTTTCAGTTTGAGTATCATAGATTTCGGGAAAATTGAAAACTGTATCACTGTTCAGGTTTTTCTGCTATTTTAAAACTCCTAACCCGACGTGCACACAGTACACGTACTGACTCGCAAGTTAACACACAGCGACTGGTGTGTCATAAACTAACATCTTCAATTGGCACATATGCGCTAGAGTCCAGTGTATTATTACACCCGCATTACATGTTATCAGGCATAAAAACAATAGGTGAAATAGTGTTTGAACAAACCTCTTATACAGGGTGTTTCAGATAATATGACATTCCTTTTTAAGGATGAAAGCAGGCCCTATAAATATCCCAATATGCGTAAAATTAAAAGCAATACGAATACTGAAAATTTCTTTTTTTTAATTATGACGAGTCGACTATGCACATGCTTTCAAATATACAAATCTCATCGCGTAAGCATTTCTTACTAAATAAAGATTTCCGTAGTAGAGCAGAATTGTACGTGTTTATTTTAACTTTCGAAGCAGACGCATAAAAACCAGGCTGTAAAATGATACACCTTTGTAAAGCAGCGACCCATATCTTGATAAACAAAATTATGCCAATTTACGTCAGTTACTAGATGTGTTTCGTTGTCTAACCAGTGTTTTAATAATAAAAACTAAATCGCAAATTGTGTTCATCTACACCGAGTTTAACTGATTGGTGCTTTTACATTAATAAAATTGTGCACAGATCTGTAATAATGAAGTACTTACAGAGGTATGATTCAATTAATATAGATTTAAAAACTGTAAAATGAAAAATTAGATCAAGAGAAATAAATCTGTAAACGAATTAACATACTTTTAACATTTTTAATTATTTGCAGTTTGGAAGACAATTTCACAAAGATATATACTAAAGGAATTTGTAATAATATAGCTGAAATTTTTAAGACAGTCTAATTGACCATATAGCGTTTGAAACAACGCATAAAACAATGTTTGATTATTCTAAGTAGAATCAGGCAAATTATTGTGCCATTCCTCTGAATACTGTTACAATACCAACTAGAAAAATCTAAATCTTATTTTAAGCACAATTTCAGAAATGAAAATCTATTTTTAGGTGTAAAATTTAAAAATGTCAATAAATATTTGTTTAAGCTGTCTTTACACATTTTTCAGAACGATGCATGACTAAACTCTATTTTTATTATTGTCAGTTGTTCATAAATAAATTCTTCAAAATTGTTAAAAATATTGTATACATGGAGCATCCTGTATGTTATAAGATTTTTGGATTTTGCATAACTGTTTTAATCCAACAATAACAACAAACAGACGATATTTCAAGTGTCAAATGTACTATTAGACGCCATTATTTAGATTGGGCTGTAGTATGTCGATATTGTGTTTGTAATAACTTCAGCATCGCTGGCAACGAGTGTTGTGGAGACATTATATGACACAACAGCGTCGAATAGGGTTGGACTTAACATATTATAGTTCGAAAACTAAACGTTTTACATGTACGTTGTACGGTTTATAAAGTATTCACTTTTGGACATCCTGTAGAATAACTATGCTCGAATATTTTGAATTTAATTACCATTGTTACATTGTTATGACCACTTAAGGGAGCAACAATTAATTTTATAGGAATCTTAATGACGATTGCGTCACCCTTGATGTACACTATATCATTTCTGTTAATTGTATATTTAACTGTTAGAAATACACCAACATTGAATAAATGATTTCAAAATAGTTTATTTATTGGCAAGGTTATGATTCGTTGTTTGAGTTAAATTAAAAGCTACTTCACATCATACTGTATGAGAAAGGAAATCATTTTAATGCTGATTAAATATATAGTTATTTCCCTAATTTTCAGCGACTTTTTTAGATTACATTTCAAATTTTTAATGAAGTTTTGAAATTTTTAATTATGCTTTTAAGGGTAAATTTAGCTAATAATTAATTTAAATCTGAATATTTTAATGTAAAAAAGATTAATCAAAGAAATATGATTACTAAACAGTTGGAATAAAGGGAGCCAGAGAAATACTTAGCAAAATGAAACTTGGTTCTGCGGTACATAAACATAGTTAAAAATATCTTCGTACTTACTTGAAACATTATGTATCACAGGTTTCAGTTTAAATCTGATTGTCAAGATGAAATAACGGATTGCATAGAATAGGAATTGACTGTAAATTCTTAATAGCACGTGGTTCTATTTTAAAATGATGTTGTATGTTCGTAATTATGTGAAACTGTTGACCTAGATTTTATTTTATTCCATAGTACAAGATGTCTAAAAGGTATGAACTGATATTACCAAAATTAATCAAATTCTAAATAAAATCATTACATTAGATACCGAAATGAAGACAACTGTTGGAGGTACAGGACTGGCTTTGAAAAATGTCTTATTACTACAACTGTTTTGGCCATTATTGTTATGATTATTTTATTAATTGTTGTTATCATGCAACTAAAAAAAGGTAAGAAACGTTTTATTATTAACTCACAAACTTTCATATGCTGTATATCTCTTAATAAATTATTTTGCAAAGGAAATTGTGATTCAAAGATTTGCATCTATAATGGTATTATTTATATTAGTTGATAACACTTTTCTATTTTAGTATTAACTTTTATAGCTAAAACAACAAGTTATCTGCACTACATATTTGATTTTAATAGCATTCAGTCATTGAACTATTTTTAATTTTTTCGAGATTTTGATAACAACCTTATACCTTAACATCAACGTGAAGGATTAACTTTATTCATGACTACACTATTATGATTGTTTCGCATTAAAAGATTTATTTTTGTTTCTAGCGAGCAATTAAGTACCATATTATTAGTTCTTCATTACAGCAATTACTATTTACCTATATAGGTATCCTTAAAACTAATTAATTCTACTTTTTAATAATTGTCTATAATAATAGATGATTATTCATCTACATAATTGGCTTACTTTCTTTACGATAGCTGTTAATTTTTAAATTACAATCATTACATTGATAAAATATAATTAATGTAATGATATAAACACAAATCATTGGCGTCTCATCGTGACCTAATGATATAATATTAGTAAAAGCCATAACAGCACTTTTAAAATGAATAATTTGTTACTATTTTAAAACCCAATTTGCTATAAATAATTCTGGTCATTAGTACAAGCTTCGCATTAATAGTAAGGGCGCCAGACATTTTAATGTAACGTGAAATCTACCATTACAGTCAACAATACTGTTTAAAGGTTAATGAGCAATGATATATAGACATACATTTTTCAAAATGTGAAACAAGAAGAACCTTACCATTTATTAATTGTCAACGAAGAAGCAATTATCGTAAATCAATAGAACCTATTCATATAGAGATCTTAATAATTTAATAGGTAACCTACTATAACCTGTAGCTGCATAAATCGGTTTTGATTAATTTTGTCATTCAAATACTTTATTTAAACATTTCTTTGTTCAAAAATTTATAATTATGAAAATGATATTACACAATGAAATCCTCCTAACTAAGAGAGAAAAAATTTAGACTAGAACAAAATTTTATTTTTCGGCATATGACGCTTTGACAGTTACACACTTAGTCCAACGCTTCTCCAATAGCATGATACCCTACAAAAAGCCTCGGATATGGCGTCTTCTGATTCTTCATCTGAACAAAGTCGGCGTCCTCACAAGTATTTCTTCAGCTTAAGAAAGAGGAAATAAATAGTCCGACCAAACTAGCTCGGAGCTCTAAGGGGGCAGTTGTATCAACAAAATCACAATTGTTGATTTATTCTTAAACATTGACAGCCTTAGGATCTCGGCAATTGTTGTGCAGCAATAAAGTTCTTTGGGCAAAAGTATTGGGCCTCTTTCTGCGTTTAGCAATTGTTTCTTTGTAGACATTTGCGGTAATTGTAGCTCCCTCTGCATATGCTTCATCCAAAGATCACCCAAAAAATTGTCGCCATTAGCGTCCCTTCAGGTGTCTTTGCTTTTTTGGTTGGTGGAGACTTTTTGTGCATATATTTGGTTTGAAGCTAGAAAAATGAGAAATTCTTTAAAGGTCTTGAGGAGGAAAACACGGCTTTCTGAAGAATTATCTAGACCTTTTACTTTAGAAGAATTGAATATTGCATTAACGTCCACTAAAACTAGAAAAGCTGCAGGTTTTAATGGAATCTACCCTGAATTTATTTAAAACTTGGGATGTTATGCTTTAAATTGGTTAATTGAATTTTCTAATGACATTTTGATATCAGGTAAATTGCCCAAAGTTTTTAAAAGAGCAAAAATAATTGGAATCTTAAAGCCTGGTAGAATAGAAGATGATCCAGCCAGTTATAGACCAATTAGTGTTCTATCTGTTACCTATAAACGTCTAGAACTACTTTTGTACCATAGAATATACCCATTATTACCTGTAGAACATACGGGTTTTAGCAGTTTAAGAAGTTGCTGCAATCAAGTTTCAGCATTGACAAGTCATATAGATGCAGGTTTTGAAAGAAAGTTAAAAACTGGAGTCGCTTTTGTTGATTTAACTGCTGCCTATGGTATTGCTTGAAAGGATGGTCTAATTCGTAAACTTTACAATGCAATATCGTGTGGTAGAATGCGTAAATTACTAGAAAATATGGTTTCTGATCGAATATTTAGAGTATTTGTGGAAGATAAAAGCAGTAAATTTAGAAAATTAAGCAATGGTCTCCCACAAGGTTCTGTTTTGGCGCCAGTCCTTTTCAATTTGTACATAAGTGATGTATCTGTAACAAAAGGGCGTACATTCATTTATGTAGGTGACAGATTTATCCGCCCAAAAATTGGATTTCACTGATATTAAAATGGACATTAATGAAGATTGGAGGGTTCTGTGTGGATATTTCAAGAAATGGCCTCTTTGCCCTAGTTCCAAGAAAACTGTAGTTACTTGTTTTCATTTAAACAATCATCAAAAGAATCGTATCCTAAAATCCAAATGAATAACAAATGTAATAGAACATAAATTAAATTAAACATATCTTGGTGTTATTTTGGATTCTTTGTTAACATATAATCAACATTTTGAGAAATTAAAACAAAAATTGAAAACACGTAATAATATAATACAAAAATTAGCTAGATCAAGTTGGGGGCGAATGTAGAAACACTATGCACTGCTGGTTTGACATTAGTTTTTTCTACTGCGGAATTTTGCTGCCCAGTATGGATGAATTCGCTTACGTAGGAAAAATTGATGCTCAGTTAAATACAACCATAAAGATTATTTCTGGAACACTTAAGTCAACACCTACTCCTTGGTTGCCAGTTCTATCCAACATTGTTCCTCCACATATTCGTCGAAAGGCTTCTATAAAAAGAGAATGCGACAAATATATCAAGTCACCAGATAGGTATTTTATTTCGATTGATCTGCAGCATCAATCAATTAAAAGATTGAAATCACGTAAACCTATTTGGCGTAAAAACTTGTCATTAGACGATTTTCACAGAACTAGTCTTGGAAACAAGAATGCTCTTCTACTGATGTCTTTAACCAAAAATTAATAGAAGACCCTAGTAAACTTGTACCTGGATTATTCTGTGTACAATGGTGTTCGTTGTGTCGATTGCATATTACGCAATTCGAAAAGTAAGACTCATCTGTCCATATAACTCTACTCGTAAAACTATTATTTTCAGTACTCTTACGAATAAACCACCTACAAAATGTTATTCTGAGATCATAATCTTCTGGCCCCAAAGTTTGGGCAACATGTAACTTGTAGGAGTGAAACTTAGGCCTTCTTAAAATTCGCGATGCTTTTGATTGAGATATACCAACCTGTGCTTCTATTTATCGCGTAGAAATGCTTGGGTTAGCCGCTACTCAAATCATTGTTATTAACTCATGGTTGTAATTATGATTTTTCACTAATAAATTGTTTTTTCTGGCTGTAATGGGCTTTTTTAAACTTCCATATCGCTGCATGCTTTGGCCTAGTCTTTTAAACGTTTTGATATTTTGTTGCCTTCTTTGCGGAAAATTTGTTAGATACATTTGGGCAGCAAGATAGGAATTTTTATTGACACTTGACAAAACATATCGTAGCTTTCAGTAATTGTAAAATTCCCCATAATTTATAACGTTTTAAATACAAATAAATGTAAAAAAAATTACTTGAAGTACCTGCTTTTTTACAGATTGTGATAAACTTCGTTATTGTTTTTCGTCACCTACTTACTTACATTTAAAAACTAATCTCACGATGTTTTATGATTCAAGTACGTAATACTGAGAGGCATGTTACCCACAAAAAGTATTACAGGAATTACATAATAAAGGTTTTCTAAAATAAATTTCAACCAATTTTGTTTGTATCCGTATAAGCCTACTCGACTAAAATGTAAAACAATTAATTTTATTGGTATTCTTTATTCAATCATAAGTTATCTTAGATGGTTGAACTAGTTCGACACGATTACGAGATCAAGGACTAGAAGGACTTGATAATGGCAGATGAGAGTTTGCCGAAACGTCGTCATCAGACAAACGGTTCTTATCAGAACCAACATATAAT
>JAHWXV010272954.1:0-17003 GCA_024586415.1 Phrixothrix hirtus | reverse complement strand
GGCGTACTTAAGGGAAATAAGATAGAAGTGTTTAATTTAATATATTCAATTTGGATACTAAATGTTTTGTAATTGTAAATAAACTATTGCCACCATTAACCAAATTGAGCAAAACCTTAGATAAATTAAAATAATACCATCCTTTATTATTAACAATAGCCAAGGTAACAAAAAATTATTCGTAATCAAAAAAACAATGTTACAATGTTTTAACTTTTACTATTTAACTAAACTATAATATGTTCTTACGTTGATTACACGTTAATTAAATTAATTAATTAATGTGTAATGAACAATATTTATAATTGTTTCATTTACTGTCCATTTTGACCATTAATTAACGTGTAATACTTACGGTCACAGAGAGTATGTTGCAATTGTTTATCATGTAACCAATATTAAGTATAAGTTTTACTTTCCTATTAATTAAGCTAATATTTTTTTATATTCTGAGTGCATTGATTATGACAAAGATGCACCCTCGCAAAGCTCGAAACTTCAAGTGATGACATATATTGTGTTGAACGCATTAATTAGTTCATCAGATATTTACTATTTTATTTCATATTTTAATGAAAGCATTATTATGATTGTTGTGTTAATATCGTATATAAAAAATATCGTTATAATTCGTTGTTCATTGACCAATATTCTAGGTCATCTGAACTCAGAATACCTCCAAGAGATTAAACTGTCATGTGCTAGTTAAACAGATTACTAAACTTTCTCAAGTATTATAGAATCTAACTTTGCTAGCATCTCAACTGCGAGTTTGTTTAGGAGGGAGTGAAATAGACTTTGTTTAATTACAAAATGAACATAACGTTTTCTCGAAACTACGCAAACGGTTGTGTTACAATTTACAAATTCACCAAACCTATTTAGAATAACGGTTCATGAATACTTATCAATAATTATAATTACTAATTAAACATCTAAATAGTCCAATAATTATAACATCCAACCCCAAAAGTCGTTTCAATTTTTTTATGCACATCGCACAAATAATAATTTCAGAAAGCTTTTCGTTTACCTAAATGTAATTAATCAAATCTGACGTTACAAGATAAATTCTTTGTTTAACATACAGGATGTCTGGGATACAGGTAGCATTATATTGTATATACGACAAAAAACTATAATAAAGTATAGTTTTATGTTGCATAATTTTTGAAGTATTTGCAATTAAAGCTTAGAGTTCGAACCTTTATGTTAATCGACTTGACTATGATAACTACCGCTTCATTTATGATATAGATTACAGCGTTAATGACGCATACTGATTACTAATACATAGTAGATGCTATTTGAAACAAACGTCAGCAAATTTTAACGGCAAAATTAATTATTAATAAAGTATTTTAACAATATTTCGTGTGTAACTGTTTAAAAGCTTTGTACCTGGATATTTATTAATTCTATAAGATAAAAATGAATTTGAGGCTTTCTTATGTATACAATAATTGACCGAAATGTTTTACAGAAATCTTTAAAAATACCCATCCTTTAATGACAAATTCTAGTAAGAACAATTCCTATTTATAAAGGTTCAAACAATACCGACAAATTTGAAGAAACCTTTTTTTCAAATCAGATTAAAATATTTGACGAATTTGTGTTCATTTCTTCCTATGCAATAAACAAAATAAGTACATTAAATTCATACCTATGCTAAAAACGTACAATTACAACACCGAAAATCACAATTTTAGAACCTCATTTCACATTTATTATTTCTAATCATATTCAATTTGTTTTCCAAAAATATAATAAAATGGAGATTGTATATACAGTACAACTCTGTTATAACGAAATTGTAAATTAAAATCGAGTACAGATTTGTGTAGGATTACGTGCAAGGCGCGCTTCAAGTTGCATCAGTGTGCGGAGAAGTAAGCTTATCACTTACTTAAACGCGAAGAAGTGAAGCATAAATTTGACTTTAAGTGAAAAATATATGAGCTACCGAAGATGATCGAAGGCCAACTAGATTATCAAAACTTCAGAAAATTTTCCATACATCTCCGCTAGCTCATGCAATGCGAAACACGCCGAAGTGAAATTCTTCGCAAGGTATTTTGCTTTACAAATCCTATTGCTTCTCTTCGTCGTGCAACACAGCATAAATAAACAAATATACATTCGAATACGTGAAATAAATCTCATGCAACATTTTTCTCCACGCTTTTCGGTGTCGCGCTGCGATTAAGTAAGCGACAAGCTTTATGCAAGTTTTACCGAACTTTTGACAATTTCGATAATCTTCAAACACCTTCGGCAGATCGCAGGGGGTAAAATGTAATATCTCACTTTAAGGTAGCTTTATGTAAGCGTAAAACCACAGATAAGTTGGCGTGCATTTAAAAATTACTGTACGCCGTGCCGCATTTCACAAATTAGTATTTAAATATTTCCTTATTAATATCTACATGCGTTTTGTCTATTGCAAGTAAATAAGTTTGCTTACCTTTTTTGTTGATTAAACTTAGTTTGTCATTTCAAATTAAGTTCGTTATAAAGTATCGTAGAATCTAATTTACAATAATTAAAGTGTTTTTTATTTCCGAATACATTCGTTATAAATGTGTTTGTTAAAATCAATCGTAAAATGCACGTTAATAAATGTAATTCAGTTAGGGACGTTATAGGAGATCATTAGTTATATCACGGATATAAAAAAAAATTTCTGTAATATAAAGAATTTAACTCCAACATTAATTTGTAGTAATTTAGAGTATGGTATTTAATTTGCTCTTGATTTGGACTCAAATTTATAAAAAGGTGTTAGGGATATGCTTTAGCTACTTATGTTAACGCAACTAGTAATTGTAACCTCGATTTTGTTAATGTTAGCTATAAAGAAGAAATTACAGTAAAGGATTCATTTTTGGACACCCTTTCTATTAAATTAAATAATACTTGTAGCAGAAATAAAACAATTTATTTGTCAATTGTATTTATTCTAATCTTTTTACATTTATTAATCACTTTACATATTTATAGTTTTATTCTTGCCTTTTTGGTTGTTGCATATGTTACAGAATTGAATTTTTTTTTTAATTCTAATGTTTTCCCAATCTTAAATTATTTATTATATATTTAAATTTGATAAATGAATTGTTATTAATTTCATTTTATATTTAACTTGTTGCTATTTAATTTAATAGTTAATGTTCTATCCTGGTTACATAACTTGTTAACTTTTCTTGTGGCTCTAATTTCAAAATTGATATTTATGATTAATCAATACTTTTTTATCTCATTAACTTAATTTTATCTAAACGTTATAATTTTTCATTTTAATGTAAGTAGTTTTAACTGTTTAAGATATATAAATAATTGTTAAATAATTGGCTCTGACAAAGAAACAAATTAATTTTGAAACATTACTGTACCAAAAACGGCTTGAATTTTTAATTAAATAGCTTTCCTGTTCCGTAATAGAAATATTAAAACCCAAATTCTATATTAAAAGATAATACAGCTAGTTGAATAGATCAAGTAAACATGCAAAAAATGCTTGCAACCAACAAAAATCGTAATACGCGTAATACACCTAAATTTTGTATTCGTTTATTATTTTTGATGAGACTGGTCCATCACTATATTTTATAAATCAGAAATCAATCGAAACAATGGGTAGAAGTTGGTTCAAGGGCATAGAAGGCGGCAAAAATTGTACCATTGGCCGGTAAAGCCATACCAACCGTTTTTTGGGATGCTTGGGGAACAACTTTCATTGACCACCTTCAAAAAGTGGAACAATAATAGAAGTGTATTATTCATCGTTGTTGGACAGTTGAATGAAAAAATCGAAGAAAATTGGCCTCATTTAGCAAATAAAAAATTTTGTTTGACCATTACAATAAAGCCTTAATAAATGCAAATTCTTCGGGGAGACGTATTGAATTTGTGTTTCTTCATTGGAAGCACCTTACTCTTCGGTTCTACAGTGGAATGGTCTGTACTTTCGTTTCTTCAATTGAAGGACCATAAGTTTTGGCTCGAAATGTCTTATGTTAAGCAAATTAGTATTGCTTTCTTAACGTTTACGTACAGTAGGTAGTATTTACCGATTCTGCACATCCCCCTCCGCCCCCAAATTTGTTACTCTTAAATGTGATATTAACATGGTGCTTTCTCCAACACTACTACTCTGAAATCGCCTAAAGCAAGTCTTCTAATTGCCAAATGAGCAGATTTCAAATTTAATGTCCTTTTGGCAGACGCCATATTTCATTAGCTGGAAATTCAAATTTAGAGTGTAACGCCAACTATCTTATAATTCGATAACTCAAGTAAGTGTCTTAGCTAAATACTTTGAGAAATATGAACCGTCACCTGTCGAATACTTTGAAAAACTCTAAATGTTATCTGTTTATTTTGTATTGATTATTTAGCTAAGTTTATAACGAGCTGGAACGCATCTTGCGCCGCAGAGGTTGTTAAAGATATTATTTGTAATGAATTAGCTAGTTTCTCCAGTGGAGATAGGGGAGATCCTACGTCTATGATGAAATTAATTCGGCAAAAATTCAGGAATAATTTGGGAACGTCAAAAAGATTGGGGAGATCCTACGTCTATGATGGAATTAATTTAGCAAACATTCAGGAGTGATTTGAGCACGTCAAAAATCAGAGAAAGTCATGATTAAGGGCACCACTTTGTTTTAAAATCGTCAAAAGGTCAGCTGTTTTAGAACGGGAGATCAAAGAACCCTAGTTCCTAACCTATAGGTCTAAATTGTAGCGGTGCATACTTACTATCGGATTATTTCACGTACGTCATTAGATTCCTATTTAGATCAAGTTAAAATGGGACGTACAATCTGAAATACGTTATTTACTTACTACTAGCTAATACCTGAAAAAAGTAGACGTTAAATAATGAATTACCCTCAATTCATTATCTTAACTAAAACATTATATTGGATTGCTGTTTATCCATTAAACCTTATTTCGAACCAGGATGTGAACCTGCCTTAAGTGCACTTGCACTCGCGAAGAAAATGGGAGAGTTCACTTCTGTTATCGTGTCTAGTTTGATACTGTCTTTGTAAATCTTGCATTTAGATGATGCAAGGGAAAGCGGGGAGAAATGATGTTCGTTACTTGTTCAAAGCTAGCCCGTCTATGAATTTGCTAATCACAAAAATATATCGCTCTTTGTTATATTGTGTTTAAATTGAATTTATATTTACCCAAGAGAAGATTTAAATGATTATTTTAGCTAGGAATACTTTGTAATTAGGAATATCTGATTTTAACTTAGTGTTTTTGCATTATTGTCTGTGTGTATTCAAATAAGCGTACAGTTCTAATAATATGTACTGATATACCGGGTGAATCTAAACAATTTATCTTGTATTAGCCTAAAATATTAAAACGCGCTTATAAATTATACTTAACGACATCTATGTATTATTAAGCTGAACTATACACCAGATACCTGTGGCAATAAAGTGTCCATGGAAAATTGAAATTAGAGCCTTTTTGGTACGATGACATCAAAATCGGCGGGAAATTTAAATCTGGCGCAATATTGAAGTGTTTATGTCACATCGTCAACAGGGCGCCATATTGTGCTAGCATAACAGGAGATTTAAATTAATTTGGTAACTTTAACAACGCGATCTGCAGTTACATTAGATACAAAAGCGTTAATCGTTTATTTTGATAAATTAAGTGTAGACAGCTTTAAAGGTGCCATCCAGTTATCTAGCATTTACCTTGATAAATAACGCCATCTATGTGGTAAATTCAGTTCATCTATACATGGTTTTAATAGACAACACTTTTCTTAACAACAAAGAACCCTCATATTCATCAGTACTAAAAACCATTGTAGCCATCTATAAATTTTTGTATTTGGAAACTAATGAAATACTAAAAAATAAATAACTTCTTCTCTTACAATCGGTTTGACATAAGTACAATTGTTATTTTGTTTATTTTCCATGGCCATCTTTCACAACTAAAAATGCATTTTTTGTTAATGAAAACGTGTGCATTGATACATAAAAAGTTCAAAACTATAAAAGCATTATTTTTTATAAAAAAAATCAAAATTTGTTAAATGTTATATTAAAATGGCGAAATTTGAAAGACAAAAAGTTTTGAACAAAATGTCCAATACTGTCACAAACTAGCTGCTTATGATTGCAGTTAGAAAACGTAAATGTACAAAATATTATCACTTAAAAGACAACCATTTTGAAGACATTTGAATTAAACTGTTAGTGCGGCATCATTAAAGCACTCTAGCTCCCTTAGGAAGCATTTTTGCCTAAGGTGATTTGCGTCAAATCTACATAAAATGAGTATAGAATTTGAAATTATCTTTTATAAAGTCAGTTTATGGACAGGTTGGAAATGTAACGTGCGATCATTTAAATTTCAGTTCCCAGTGAGATATGAAATTTTTCCGTAGAGCGTAGCTTAGACACACGCACGCCAACCAAAGCCAATAAATAACCTGCAAATTATCTATAATAATAATGCTAACAAATTTGGCGGGAAAGCTTTATTATTAAATTAAATTCTCGAAAGCGTTCTGTAAAATGTTATTAAACTTTAATACTATAATGTTTAATTTTACGTAATTATAACAACAAATTAAAAAACGTATTACTAACAAAATAATTCAACTTGACAGATTTATTACTGAGAATGGATTAAGCTAAGATATGAATTTCTTTCATAACCCACTGGGTACTAAAATTTAAATGGTCGCATACTACAAGGACGCCAACTTTTTTAATAAAGAGTAGCCGAATGTATTCCTTTAAATCCTCGAAATTTGCTTGTATTAACACTATTGCTTATTAACTTTAAATTATTTATAAATTAATTATTATAAAACGTATTTGATAAATATCTAATATTGACATAAGTTTTAGTTTTAGTAGGCATGTATAAAATTAAGATCTACTTGATAAATGTTAATTTACATAAAATAATATATCATATACCAAGGTACTAAAGTACTTCTTTTACTCCCGAGAGAGGTTAAAAAGTCCCTTAATCCTGATGTACATACACTATTTCTTGCACTTTCGGAGAATTTGAAATCAACTGGTTTGAAGAACGTAAAGTTGCTTGATTTTGATATTAACAGTTCATTCCTAGCAACCTTCGGAGTAGATCAGAGTAACTCCAAAATGTTCTTGGGATGGTTGCCTAGAAAGTATCAATTGTATGCTTCATGGCAAATGCTATTTAAATTTTATTTGCGAAGCGCTATAGTAACGCTTTCAGCAACATGCAATTTTAATTGGTTAATTTTTGTTGTTGCCATAAATTTACCTTGTTTATGTGGAATTAACTTGACTTTATTTTCCTTGAACTGAAGTAAAATGTTAATCCCTTGAGATTAAAAGTGTTTCTTTAGTCATGGGAACAAATGGCTAAATGTAGCGTTTTAATCCCGAAAGTGCAAAATGATATTTATTACTGCATACCAATTACGTTAAATTTGTATGTAATTTATTTACTATTTATATTTTGAACTATTTTCACAAAATTTAAAGTATACACACAATTGAGTGCAGATATTAACAATATAAAAGATATGTTTCAAAAACAATTTAACATTGTGTTAAAGCGGCTTAAAGCAAAGTTATTTGAAAAAATGTTTACATATTCAAAATATAAATGCTCTGAAAATGGCATCCATTAAGTATAAAACTGGTTTTTATTTTAAGAAAATTATAAACTTGCACATTAAAAGTCCGCTAGAAATTTTAAACAGTAATTAGCGTAGCTATGCTTTTGCAAGTATTTAATAATCAACTGCGAATATTCATTAATGGTGCTCTGAAATCATATGCGTCGTACACTGACTAAAGGTATGCAGTCTGCCAATCGTTTCCTGTTGAATACAGTAGACTAAGTTAAAAAAACAAGGACCAACTGAAAACTTTAATTGCAAATATTTCGGAAACTATGCAATTTACACATATGATTTTTAAGCGTTTTTGTAGTGCATATCAAGATGTATCTGCTGTTAAAGTAATATACCTTATATCCGGGACACTGTAAATTGTTTAATTGATTTTGTTAGTTTGCTATTGTTATTATAATTAATTGTAATATTATTGATGATCCCAGTCTTCCACGCTGTTTTAGTATTAATCAATATTTTTATGTATCATTTTATATTATAAATTATTTTACTTCGTAACTTTAAAATGGGTCTTTTAATTTACCAATCATAAAATAGCAGTATCACAAATTAAACGCTCAAATCAGAAAAATTTTAAGATTATTCAATTTAATTAAATACTTCTAGAGTTGAATTTCTACTGATTTTCTTAAGAATAAATTTACAAAACCTAATGAATTATTTTCAGTTGCAATATTTATAAAAGGGTTCTGTTCATTTATCTATACAAAATTCATAATTATTTAAAAGAATCTATTTTATAAAGAGCAATAAAATAGCTAATCTTTAATGTCACTAACGTTTTGATGTCATTGAATCATCATATAAACTGTAATCAACAATTTTCTAGTAACAAATTAAGCAATAGACATTGCTAAATTTTGTGTTAAGAAAAGATAACTATTTGTAACATCCATTACATTCTGTAATTTGTGGACACAGTAACAGCGGTTCTTCTTAAAGGATACTGCACGTCCTTCAGAAGTAATAAAGAAGCTCCTAAGAAAAGAAACTTCACAAAGTCGTACAGATATTATAGCAAGTTGTATAATAGCTGTCGGTCAGCTTAAGATTCTGTTACCTAGCAAAGCTTTTTTCTCTTTCCTAAAAATAGTTTACAGTTTAAAAGAATATGAAACAGAAAATACGTATACTTTTTGAAATAAAAAGTAAATTTAGGAGCATATTGCGACAGACAGCTAAGACACGCTATCATTCCTTCGTTAGGATTCCGAACTTCTCGTCATTTTCCCTTGCTTTTTATAGCATTAAGTTATTGAATATTTACTCTACAAAAACGCTCATTAAAGTTCTGTAATCAATGTTTCACTATTTATATTGACATGATGGAAACACAGATATGAAGTTATATATAGTAAAAAAGCAAAATCAAGTGCATGTCTTTTACGACCAATGTTTTAATGATATTTGGAGATATGGAAATCATGTAGTTACTGTTAGGTTTTGCACTAAAAATGCAATAAATTTTTTGAAATAAGGGATAACGATCATTTATGTGTATCATGGCTTTTTATTGTACATGAAAATTTATTTGACGTATTCTATAACATGCTTTGAAATAATTAAACTAATTTAATTTTTCTTCCTATTTTATGTAAAAAATTATCTACTTTTATATTGTCGTAATACCATGTAAGGGAATTTTAGCATTTAATAAGTGATTTTTACGTCAAAAACGGTATGTAAAATTTATACTTAAAACTTCCTTAAATAATACACAATATTATTAAAAGCTACAATAACTTTTGAAAAACTAAATTACAGCGGTCTTTCAATAAATTAGAACAAAATAATTCGCAGTTGGCATCCAGTATGTAATATATAAACGCACATTATCAAAAAAAGGTTTATAAACAACTGATTTTGTTTACAAATAAAAGACATCCGCTTAAATTACCTTTTTGAACCATGGAGGATAAAGGGGAGGAGATAAATCGATATATGCAATATCTGAAAAAAATGAAGCCAATTTGCGGTAAAGATGTTAGTTATAAAATTGACCGCTAGGGGCGTTAGTATCTTTTGTGAGGCTACATTTTAAATGTTTACTGTAAGATTAATTTAAATTATGAAAATTTGTCTAAATAAAATATTTATTTTACAATAATATATCATCATATTTGGAACACAATCTAATATATATTTATATAATTATATATATTTCACAATAATAATTAGATATAGATTTTATAAAATATTTAATACCTGTGAAATTTTTTTATTGTATGTTGTCCTTGGACTAGAATGTATATAATCTATTAGCAGATTACAGGTGAATCTCAAACACTGTTTTTGTACTAGAGTAAAGGGTATAACTATGGACCAAAAAAACAAAGTGTTATTTATTTTTAACGTTCTCGATGTAAATACTACAGAGATCTGCAAATACATTAATTACTTCACATGCATCAAACAAACAATAATAATTATAACTAAATATGAATAAAGCAGTTAATGAAACAAATAACACAAACAGAATACCACTCTTTGTACATACAAATCATGTGTAAACTTCAATTTCTAGCCTCGGTAACATCACGTGAGACTTTATGTGGCTATTTACAGGACTAACAACTGTAACATATTTTTGCTTCAATTTTATTATATGTCGATTTTTCTCGTCCCTCTACTCTCCATGTTTTGAACAATAACAAAAAACTTTATAGATTAAATAAATAATCTAAATTATCTAAAAAAACTGTTTTCACTGAATTTTTTTATTATAAAGCATGGAGGTCATTAAAATGATGCACGTTATAAAACTACTGCTTCATCTTCATAAAAATACTTTTAAATACGTCATTATTGCTTGTTAGGTTATATTATTGTCTTTATACATGGTGTTTAAAAATTGTTGTCGAATATTATACCCACTTATTGTACTCATTGAAACAAACAAAAAAGTTTTAATTAGCATAGGTCGGCAATTCAACCATTTCAGATATATAACAGATTTTTAATTTTTTTAATTTAAAAAAGTAAATTAACAAAGTCATTACAGTAGATGCTCTATATGTCCCCCTTCCATTTCTAGACAACGTCTGTACCCTTTCAAAAATTTTCGGAGTCGTACGTATTCCTTCATAGGCATTTTCTATCCGCCCCCCTCAGTTCGTCTAATGTATTAACTGGTTGAGGGTATACTAAAGATTTTAAGTAGCCCCACGCAAAAAATCTAACGAGGTCAAGTCAGTGCCTCATCATGCATAAATCATAACTGTAATCTATCAGCAAGAGGTACGTCTTCTAATAATTCTGGTAATTCGTTTCGCAAAAAGTTGAAGTACACTTCCGCATTTAAGCGGTTAGGAAAAAATACTGCTCCAATCAGACGATCTTCTAAAATTCCCAGTCAAACGTATAAATAAAACCGCCTTGATGACGAGACTGAACAATTTCGTGGGAATTTTCATCCGCCCAAATATGATTGTTGAGGAAATTTAGTACATCATCTGTCGTAAAACCGGCTTCATCGCTGAATAAAATATGAGTTACCAAAGTAGGAATTTCTGCAAGATTTATTAGTATCCATCGACGGAATTCTCTTCATGCAACATAATCAGGAGGGGTAAACGTTTGTATTCGTTGAATGTGGTATGGCTAGAGCATATTCTCATGTAATATTCTCCAAACGAAGGAATAATTGATGCCTGTTTGAGGAGATAGTCTTCGTGTGGATTTTCATCAACCATTCTTAAAACATTTACTTCATTTGCAGAAGTAATACTTGATCTGGGCCGACCAGCATCGTTATTGTTTTCCTTAAATATACCAACTTCGGAAAGACGTTTATGAATCCTTGTAAACAGTTTGTCACTTGAAAGAGCGCGATTCGCATTTGTTGCAGCATAAAGGTGGCGCGCTTCAAAACTGTTACCATTTGCATGACCGTATATAAAACGCATTTCTGCCATTTCCAAGCTTGCATATTCAGGCATATTAAGATAATAATTAATACGCGATATGCACGGATAAGTACCTAATAAATATCTTAAGGACAGTTATCAGACAACCAGATAAAAAAATTATATTAATTTTTATTTCTGAAACACAAAATTTTCAATATCACTGAAATGGTTGAGTTGCGAACCTATGTTGATTAAAATTTTTTTGATTGTCTCAATGAGCATTATAAGTGGATAAAATAATCGACAACAGTTTTTAGACACCCTATATATGAGGCTTATGAAATAAAAGAGATCCGCTTTTCATTACAGTTTTATTTTTCAATATAGTCCCCGCCTGTATTGACGCACATCTGCCATTTCCTCTTCAGTGCAGTTACGACCGTGTAAAAATAGGTCTCCTTGATCTAAAACGATATTGTTCACAGCTACTTTTAGGCTGCATCGGAATTAAAACGGCATTCGCTTAGGTTTTTCTTTAATAATCTGAACAGATAAAAATCAGATGAAGCTAGCCCTGGTCTACAGCTCTAAATAGTTGTATTCCTGGGCAATTGGTCGTATTTCGACCTTATTGGTAGTTGCGTTGACTTGAAACAGGAAAGACTTTTGATCGACTTAAATGGCGTCGCCCCTGATCATTTGCCCTACGTAAACTTTTTAATGTATTGGCATCACATCTGCGTTTATTGTGGTCACTATTGCTATATCTTCGATTAAAAGGGTGCCTTTGATGTCTCAAAGAACCATAACCATCGCTTTCCCAACAGAGTTTAAATCCGGTTTTTCTTCGAAGGTGAATCTATTGCGTGGATTTTAATTTTGTCTGCGGATCCCAATGATGGATTCACGTCTCATCCCTAGTCACAACCTGAGCCAAAAAGTTAGAATCGCCAGCTAAATTTTCGAAATGTCTGCGAAATTTCCAGCCTAGGCAATTTTTATTCGGGTGTGAATAAACGTAGAATCCACCTGACCGATACTTTTCTCATATTTAAACTCTCATGTAAGATAGTTATAACGCTGGGTTTGGATATTTCCAATAATCTACTAATTATTGGTAGCCTTATGTGATTATCTTCGAGAACAAACTCTTTAAATCATCGCTTCATTTGTTTTTGTTTTTAGTCTTCAATATTTTAGGTCATCTGTAATGAACTCATTGCCCCATTAAAACTACTTGAACCAAAATTGTATGATATAATGCGATGGTGCCCCATCACCATGCATGGCAACTATCCTCCCTCAATATTTTTCGGTCAGAAATATTATGACACTTTGATACTCGCATTTTGTTTCACACACTAATTACTGTAATCGAACTAAACCTTTTACGTGAACATGCAATAGGTGTCACTATGTGTCAAGTTTTTTCGGTAGTATCAAATATTTCTTTCATGAGTAGGTAGATTTCTTTTCTAGTTCATCTCGTGTTATAGTCGGATAATCGTAGCATACAATTGGAAATCATATTTTCGAGACGGTGAGGACGAAAAGCTAGCAATCTACTGTCTATATTATTTGCTACTTTTGCTATGGATTAATAGACAGCTAAAGTTAATATTGCTAGATATTTTAAATAATATGATTAATTATTTATTTGCAGTAATATAACATTTTGCATAAGGCATTTAAGCTTTCATAATTTTATTTCCAGACGAAAAATAGACGCCATATTGGAATTTAGTCCGTATCGAAAGCAACTTAAAATTACTCTTCTTATTTTGTTAACACTTCATGGCATTCTAAAAGGTTCAAACTATGTCATGAAATAAAGGAGTTGCTCCAAAATGGCGTACAAATTAAGAAAAGCATGATACAAGAATAATAATTTTTGCGTAAATTCACAGAATCGTTTATCACTATCCTGGTGTGAATAAGTTCAATAACTTTTGCATAGATGGTAGCTCTATTTTTATCAGTAAAATAACCAATTTGAAATAAGTTATTTTGCCTTGAATTTGTGATAGCCGTTTGATATATAAACACCGCTCAAAGCCAGATTCTTCAGAGAAGTTTTCCGCCTTCGTTGGTTAACGTCTCAACCGAGCAATATTAAAACATTTTACCGCCATAGCTGGTAAAACAATTTCAAACCGACGAACAGAGATTAAATCTACCCCATAAAAAATTGGTAATTTTAATCCTATAAATTATTGTTCAATAAATCGGTAAAATTCCGTTTACATTACATAAAATTGAAATTTAAAACAAGCAAACAGAACTTTTGCTACAGATCGTAGTGATCCAGAATTTAAGGAACAGGGCGATCTGCCGGCATTTAAAGGTACTGATTTTCAGCGTCGTTTACCTGTATTATTCAGTTTCGGATTCAATTAACAAATTTGACAAAATACTATTCACGTTTAGTCAAGGTTTGTTAATAATAAACACTTACCGGATTGCGTAAAAACATTTTGATCCTTCCGAAAAGTTAGACGCCGATGTCCGCTCCGAAGATAGGATAACGGCTCACCTCTGTTGACACTGCATCGCATATCGATTCTCACCCACTAGACAAACCTAGTTTAATTATGAACGATTTCACTTTAAACGAGAATTACCTAAATCAATTTTCACCTGCGCTAAAAACATAATTAAAACTTTTAAACCGAACTGTGCAATACAAGTAATGAACGCCATTTTGAGATCCACAAGCATTAAATCGATCGAATTGACCGAAAATATTGATCATAATAAGCATTTATGAGCCATCTACATACGACAAACATAAATAGAACGGCCACCAACTAATTTATAGGTTAATACACAAAATAAGTCAAAGAAACTTGTATAATTTAATTTATTGTTTGAATAAATACCTTTTTGTGTCTAAATTGTGTTATTTAAATATATAAAAATTACAACAATTAAAGCATTATATTATTAATATAATATAACCACTAAAAGTGTAAATAGTTGCAAAATAAGGGTTTATAAATGACAAAGTATGCATACAGTTCAAAATAATTAGTATTCAACCATTTCTAATTAAAAATAAATTCAAACAGCCTGAATAAATAAAAGTAAAGTGCATTTCAAGTGTAACAGAATTTTATACGAATAAAGTAACATTTTTGAAAGGTGTACACCTATTTTACAAACAATAACGTACCGCAAATATTGTTCATTAATAATTAATGACATCTAAATTAAAATAAAAGAGTTGTTTAAGCTAAATTACAAGTCATGACTTCAATACATATATACTATGCACAAAATAAAAGTGGTTAATAAACTTAAGTAAATACGATTCTAGTGAACCAAATTCGCACTGGGAAGAATCCTTGTAAATATTGTACATAATTAAAGTAAGTTTTAGGTAAATAGTTTCCGAAGAGTCCAAGTACAGTTCTGGACCCACGCCCCGACTCAAAAGCTAACTCGCGGTATTAGTAACGCTGTTCAAGCTCCATCCGCACTCGTTATAAATTAACTAGTTTACATCGGTGTCAGGTGTCGAATGTTTTAATGAAAATGTGAACTCATGGACTATTAATAATTAAAAGCTAGTATTAATTGTTTTATTTATGCCGGTGATGAGAAGTGCCGATAAAAATATGAAGTCGCTGATATAAATGTTGCAACAGATGCAAGTCAAAGTGGATTCCAATCAATTATAAATGGAATCCAATCAAACTAAATTACAAGGGAAAATGGATTCTAATCAAAATAAATTGCAAGAAGAAATTACAAATAAATTAAACGAAGAAATGGTATCTATAAATTCAACTCAAAATAAATTACAAGATTAAATCAAATCAAGCCAAAATGCATTACAATAAGGACTTAAAATAGGTCAGACTAAATTACGAAAAGAAATGAAATCGAGTTCAATTAATTTACAGAATGAAATAACAAAGTGCAAGAAGAAATTAAATCAAATCACAATGCATTAAATGAAGAATTTAAACTATCCAAATTAAATTACAAGAAGAACTGACAAATAAAGTAACAAAAGAAACAGAAGATATCGCCGAAAAGGTCAATTAACTATCGACAAAATATGAGGAGTTAAGCAAGAAGTGTGATAAACTACACCAAAAGTTTATCCCCCTCAACAAGAGAAGGAAATTATAATCACGCAAGTGGGAAATAGCGGATGTAACAAGGAAATTGAAAGAAGTCAATTCACACTGACCGAGATTGTAAGATATTTCATTTGGCGAATTTGTAAGAATACGTGGAGGAGAAAGTTTAAGAATTATTGTCTATAAGAGGTGAAGTCTTGAGAGAACTACACACAAATGTGGCAAGTTTTCTAACAAATTTAAGAAGAGTACGAGACCTCAATATCAGGAAGTAACAAAACGAAAAAGAGAAGGATTTAAAAAGTATAAAGAACAATTTTGTGAAATATGCCAAGCTTTATTTAAAGAGAAGAGCATTAAAAGTTCTGAGTTACATGTAATTGGGAAAAACCTGTTAGCATAGAGAATGATAATTTTACAGGAACGTTTGTTAAATCTTTAAGTTAAGTAATGCTGTAGATCTAAGTACAAATAGAATTAATCACGGAAGTGTAAAAATGACGTAGAAATTTTATTTCAAGGCGGCAAAAAAGTTTGTTGCCTAAGCTAGCAGATGACCTACATTCCTTGTATCAACTAATAGAACGAATTGACTTATATGCGTTAGCAGTTAATACAGAAGATAAACTTTTATCAACAAATTAAGTAACCAAAGCCTATTTAACATGCTATCGATGAATTCGTATGAGTACACATTGTACAAATATAACGCAATTCATTACAGGCTTAAAGAAACATTTTTTACCTAGGGTAACTGTTACCCAATACCAAGTAAGGTAACCAATCTATAGAACAATACTCGAAAGAAGTTGAGAATGTCGGGGCGAAATTAACAATTGCACAACCTGGTAACGTAGTAGAAAACGCCATGTTTGCAAACCGGATAACAAATAAAAAATTTTGCTCTACGGTAAAAGCAATATACATATATTGTACCAAAACTAATTAATTATTTAAAAGTTGTTATTTATATAACAACTATTTATTTACACATATCGCCCAAATATTTATTTATAACAGCTACTTACAAAACAAAATTTTAAGTAAGACTAAACTAAATGCTGCTGTTTATATAGAAAGTATAAATTTAAGAACATTAAGGAAAACTAAATCATTTGCGATTGCATCATTTATCTTACTTCTATAAAACTTCTGGCATGTTCCATAGAATGTTTTGTAATGTTCTATGGAATTCTTATTTCAAATTTTTTACTATACATATATATATATATATATATATATATATATAAGTTATGTGATAGTTAAGGTGTAGAATAAGCACGTAACTAAGCACGTATTACATTATAAATAGAGCTGTTAAGTCATTTTAAGTTAGATCAGAATATAGTTCAGAATAGTTCAGAGTTGCAATTAGATTAGAAT
>JAHWXV010272905.1:0-10502 GCA_024586415.1 Phrixothrix hirtus | reverse complement strand
TATTTTAACTGCTTTAAAAGCTCTTCGGCCATTGTTACTAAATTATAATTTGAATTAATGTTAATACTGAGTAGACAAATAAAATAATAGGCAGGATACAATTGGACTGAATCGCTAAAAAGTGTACATAATGCTTACTTTCACAATTGTATGTTAACTCTTGAACCAACACTGTACGACCTTTAAAACAAATTCATCCCAAAAATATTACAGTGCCTCTAACAAATGGAATTTTTGAAGCAATATTACAGCTGGAAAATGTCTCTTCTAGGCTTCGACAGACATGCTTGCATCCATCCGAAGAGTTTAAGTTGTTTATAGTCTTATTTGAGAAAAAAATTCTCTTCCAATCATGAATCGTCCTGGTTTGATGATTTCTAGCAAAATGTAGTCTTGCATCTCTGTCTTTCCTGGTTAGCAAAAGTTTTTCCTCAGATCTTCTACTGCTAAATCTAGCTTCATTTAATCGTCCTCTCGCAATTCGCAACGACATTAGAAAATTGCAAGCAATTTCCAACGCGTTTCATAATATTGTACCAGTGATTGACCTGCTTCTAAGAGCAGACTGCCTCAGAAAGCACTCATTTCTTTTATCCATAGACTGTTTGTACCCTTGTCTTGATCTGAGATTGTAAGATTCTGCCTGATTGCAGCGTTCAACAATACCACTTATAGTGGAATGGTTCTTTCCTAACAAACTAGCAATATAACGCGTAGAATATCCTTCTTTCTATAAAGTTGATGGCTTTACTGCGTCCTCAACGGTTAAGTTTCTTCGGCGATACATTTTTTAACACTAAAACTTTTAAAACTAACGCTGTTAACATCAAAATACCTTCTAGCAAATCAAAACTTTTGGTAATCAATGGTTTACGTAACAAAATGTGCTCAACTTTTGAGAAAATTTAAATTTATAGCAATTATGATCTTAAAACAAACAATTTCTTGATAGCATGTGTGGAGATTATCAAAGTAGATCCTTCCCTATTGATTAAAAAATTAGTAATCTTAATCATGATTCTTATCTTAAAATTCCAACAAAAAATTGAGTGGTGCATTAATTTTGTCCACGAGTTTATTTAAAATTATATAACCAACGTATATTTCTTAAGTTCTACAATTTTAAATTACCTCGAAAATTATGATTTTATGTTTAAAAGACAGCAACATGGAAAACAAATTCAAACAAACGACGTACATACGAGTAAACGTGCAGTGGGATTATGTATATAGCCAGTGTGGATAACTCCAAGAAATTGGCGAAATAATTGGCAAAAGACATTCTAGAGTACAAAAAATTATAAATAAGTACGAAAATGAAGAATTTCTAGAAAATAAAACAGATCGCAATAGAAAAAGAGTATTAAGTCTCATGATAAACGTTTTATTGTAAGAATAATGAAAAATAATCCAAAGAAGAGTGTGTCTAAATTACAAAACGAAGAAGTGGCTAGAATTAAAAGAGAAATTTGTACAGAAGCTCTGCGGTAAGTTCTAGGTATATACGGGTACAATGGAATTATAGCTCCATACAGAGCTCGTTCTCGTCTTCCTAGCTCGTGGTGATAATATACCAAAGTAACAAGTACGAGTAATAAAATGCAAACATTTCCTCGTGCTCATTATTCAATTTATACACATTCGTGCATGATGCACATGATGAAGTGCGATTATGGAAAAACAAAGGAACATGTTTGTTGTTTTATTGCTATTGCTAAATTATTTTAATAAAAAGAGAAAACGGAAATTTTTTCCCACGTGTCTTTCTGCTCCTTTTAATTTTAAAGAAACATATCTATGTACCTCATAATATAGATCTTTCTCTATAGACGTCAATTCATTTTAAGATTAATTTATTAGTGCATTCAATTTGAATGGATTACAAGCGCGGCGCTTCTCTTATTTATAGGAATATGTACAGCACGTATCACCACCGCAACGCGACTTTTCTTTATAATACCGCTTAAATTTCGATCACCTGTGAACATGAGCAAGTAATGTTTTCTCGCTCGCAGAAATGTTCAAATCAAACATAACTTACAAAGAATGCTCGCTCGCTTATGTTTGCCCTTTCTCGCTCTTTTGGCATGCCTTTCCTTTAACAGAAACGATTTTTACAATTTAAACGAACTTCTGTATTTGTTAATATTACTAGACCCACATCCACTCGCTTTGATTCAACACATTCCACTTGTATAGGAAAATTATTAAATTGCTTTAGATTCACTGCGCAATCGTTATCAAAACGAAAAACTTGAAATTGGTTCTCATGTATCTACTTCAATTTACCTAAAATTGATAGCTTAGCTGTAACCTCAATTTATTTTTCTTAGCTACAATTTGTAGAAAACGTTGATACTTTCAACGCATTTTTTGGATCATTCATATTATCTAGTACTGACAAACAATTTGAATATCGCTTTGAACAGCAAACAGATACAAAATCCAGATTTCCAAAGGTAGACACAATCATGACATTTCTAAAAAATCAAGTAAGACTTGTTGAAAATGTTGAAACTCTCGTACATTCCAACATTCCAACCAACATCATAACTTAATTCATAGACTTTAGTCAAAACGGGTGACTAATCACTTCTTCCTCTCTCCTTCTTTCTCTCTATCTCTCACTCTTTCGTAACTTAATATACTTGTCCCATTCCCCTTTCATAATAGCTTACGACGAATGTGTCAAGATACAATGTCGGACAAGGCCGGAACCAAAGAAAACTATGTAGTAGGTAGGTATCCATAGGTATTAACATTAATTTAGGTTAATTCAGCATAAAATTTAGAAAATACGTCAATATTGTACGGATGTAGGAATTTGTTGGCAATGGACAAGATTGGTACATCCTTTGCATGTCCTTTCGTTCACTTTTGAAGATCATTTAGATAGCTTGTCGGAAAAAAGTCATCCATTAGACGTATTTGTGCTGTGTCGGAAACTGCATGAATTGCTTTAGCAATTATTTTGTTTCTCGTTGTGCATTAAAATTCACTTGTGATTTTTGTTGATGACATTTGGTGCGTTCTCATTCAAAGATGCGGTTTCGCTTAAATCGATTTTTTTCTGTTCTTACGTTAGGTCGTTTTAAATTCAGAAAATGGTTAACGAACTCACCTGAACGGCTAGAAGATATATCGAATTATTTTTTACAAAAAATGAAGAAATATGAAATTCTTTACCTAAATTAGTGGTACTTTCAATTACTTGCTTTAATTTACTATTGTAGGAATTAGTTAAACATGGTTTAACTTCAGGAAAATTTTTATTAATTAACCAATTAAAAACTTTATTGTTATACACATCTTTAGCAAGGATAACGTTACAGCCTTCTTTATCAGCTTTTATTACTGTAACATTATTATCCTTTAATTTACCTTTTAACTTAGTTGATCATTTTGTAATTTAATTTTTCAATGGTTTAATTTTTCAAATTCAAAATTTTTAAGAATTGTATCAATTTTGTAATTTAATGTTCAATTTATTATCTTTTGAGGTATTTAAATTATCAATACTGTTTTCTGTTTGTATTGCAATGTCCTTTTTATTTAAATTATATTTAAAATTCGATTTAAGATTGTGACCTAAGATTTATTTTGCATTTTCATCAAATACTCTGCATAATATTTTGTAGGTACCTAATAGTGTTCTTGTGTCTGTCCTGTCGGTGGCCACAGTACTAACAAGATTGAAACATATTGTACATATGTATATTGATTTGTATATATGTAGGCAATAATAAAATTTTATAGCTTAATAAGTAATTGGAAAAGATTGGTTTTGAGATAAAACTTTTTAATAGAATTTAAATTATTTCAATTTTTGATAATTAATGGATTTATATATCAATTATCAATTTTATTTCATGAACCTAACCTATTTTTTGTAGTTCGAGGCAATTGCGCCAATTTTAAGGGGTAACTGTACAACACATGGTGCACCCCCCGGATGTATTTAAAATAGTGAGGATAATGTTTATGACAAAGTGTTTGCTTCTAGATATATGTAACTCAATTTTGCTTATAAATTAACAACAATGCAATTAATTAGTAGGTATGCAGATGCAATATAGTTTGAAAGTTCCAACGCAAAACTCAGAGAAAATCCTGCTTCGGGAGAAGGGGGGGGGGAACATATTTCATAGCCACGTCATGTAAGCTCTCAGGTAATATACACTTCTATCGACATAACTATATTAAAATTACCAGTGCACAGGACATATATACTACAGCCAAGGACTGCTATTGCAGAAGATGCATTGATTTTCAACCCTGACAATACCTTCAGTCTTACAGATACTGATAATGGAGAACAAGTAAATAGTGACTTAAATAAAGAATTTTGCCACAATTTAAAACTGGATGATTTTCCACAAATAAAATTTTCAATGAAAGCATTATCATTTAACTTTAACTTTGTCAATTCAATATGTTTTAATTATCAGTTTTTATATTTTTGAAATTTGAATTTTCATATTTTTTTAAAAAATTGAATTGTTGATACAACCTGCATCTTTACTTTTGTCATAATGCACTATGTGCTAAATACATTAACAAGCAACATACCGAATGTCTGGTCAAGACTAGTTAAACAATATTTTACTACATATTAAGGCCCTTGTCCCACATCTGAAAATTCTGTCCCTTAGAAACTAAGAGATGCTAGTGTACTTTCCCAATTACGTAGGGTAAATACACCACTTTGCACAATTGTGTGAAAATAACATTTCCAAAACCATATCTAAATCGCATTTTTTCTACTGTACGTATGTAAATATTATACACTTTATAAAAAATATATAGCAATAATATTTACTTTACTTTTAACAAGAAAATAAAGTAATTTTTTGTATTTTGGGGGTGCATTTGGGATTCGATAGATATTATGTTTTATATATATTTTCAACTTTTTAGCCAATTCATTAAGCATAATTATTTCTAAGGGTTAATAAAACAAAAATTTCTATTTTAGAAGAAGTCACAACACTTTCCCTCCATTTTGACTTAATTTTTATTGCCAAAATGGTTGTCATTTTTTTGTAAAATACTTTAGTAGATAATTTTAGAACTAGTCAGAAATTGGGTTTAGCAGATACATAGTTGTATGTACTCTTATTTAAATTAAAAGCTTGAGGTCTCTTGTTTCATTATTTTTTGCATTTTAGAGATTTATACTGTAAACTCAAAGAAACTTGAGAAATTAGAAAACTTTTCAAAAATTCTCCATGGGTAAATTTCTATAAAAGGAACATTTTTTCAACCAATATGTCTAGGATATTGTGCTTTAACGAATTAACATAAAATAAAGTTCATTGCACGTATTACAAATGCATTGGATGTTCTTGGAGGTTTTCATATAACATCATACCTCAAAATTTCTAATCGGCTAATTCATGTTTGATGATATTTACTAGTAAATGCTCTCCTTGTTTCTCTTATTGTGAACGTTGACGAAAGGTTGAAGCAGTGTGACACAGACAGCAGACGCTAAATAAATGTTTTGAACGGAGTATTATAAATAGTTGACCGCACCTAAGTTGAATACTATACTTTTCGTTATTGAACCGATGCCTTTTGTAATATTGTTTTCCTTCAACTTATTGCCTTTTATGTTTCACTTACGTTTGAATGAAGTGTATACCACAGGCCTAAAGTGATTTTTAATACCTTGAGAGATTATTTCTCTCTCGCAATTAAAAGAGACACTTTAGTCCAGTGGTAAATAATATACCATTATATAACAGAAAAATGAGCTTTTTCCTATACACTAAAAGGCATGTATGCAAAAATAAAAGAATGTGATGTTAAATTTATAATAGTTTAAGTATAATTATAAAGTAATAAACATGAATTTTAAGTAAGTTAATATAAAATAAAATTACATTAATTTGATTATTAGATGGATAAATGTAAGCAATAAAGGGAAACTTTAATAAAATAAATATACAAGTATATTTAGAACAGTTAAAGGAATGTAAGCAATTTGGAATCTATAATTTTTATACATGAAAGTTAGCAGCTACACTATATCAAAAGCGATGGACAGATGAAAATTGTATACAATGATTTTAAAGACTTATTTGCTGGTAGCCAAAAGTATTCAAGTATGATGCATTTTAACAAATTGCCATTTCTTTTTTAGTAATATAAATGGATTAATCATGATGTTCCTATTAATATTAATTACATGGTTTCTATATTATGAAATTACCTTTATCTTAAACATTATTTTTAATTATTTATATCGAGTGACTCGCACTTGTGGAATTGGTTTGTGGATTGCATGCCACAAGTCCGTGTCCTTAATTATCTTTTTGAAGTTTAAAATGAAATTTAAAAATCTTTGCGCTTTATACATGGTATTCCGTATATGTTTAAGAGGTGATAAGGCAGCTTCTTTATATACGTCACAATATACAGTTTCAAATATTCATACTTTACATATAATTTAGAGAAAATGTTACAGGAAGCTTTGTAATTAGCCAGGTAATTATTTATTAACAACATTGATATGTGATTTCGATAGATATCCCTATTAAATAAATTTCTAATTTTTCCAGTGTAAAATTAATAAATAAAATGTTAAAATCGTTTTATTTTTAATAAATTTAGCAGCTCACAGATCTCACGTATTTCTATTTCAATTCTGAAATTCGTAATTCATATTAAATTTAAAGAAAAGTGGTTATTCATGATTTAATAGTAATCCATTCATAATTAGTTCTTGTAAATAGTTGTTGGTTTTGGCATTGCCTTTGGAAAGGGAACGGACCAGTTTATAAAGTGTATTTTAATTTCTCAATTACCTACATTAAAGTATTTTATTTATTGAATAGACTATAACATTTATTATCTTCTGCTGTGTATAATTTATTGTATTGTATTTATGGTATGTTCTATTTCATCAATTTTAAATTAGTATATTTATTATTTTTGCATATTTAAAATTACCATTGTGTAATGGAATTTTTATTTTTTGATAAAACTGTATCGTGATACATTTTCTGGGTTTACAGTATGATGCCAGTATCAAAAAATTCTGAACGAAATACTATTTAAATGAAAATAAATATTTGATAATTTACGTTTTTCTTAATTACCTATTTAAATAGCAGCAACGGAGACTTTGTATACAACCACAAAATCAACTAACATCCAAATATAAAATAATTTATAGAATAGTTAGTTTTTAAACAAAATGAAAATTGAAACATCTATTTAAAACAAAATATTCCAAATAATACATATTGCTAACTTATGTTTGATAGTTCTTTATTCTTTGTAATTTAGTGTTTTAGAAAATGCCTATAATTTATTATATCTTTTCGATAAAAATTTTCAAGGTTCAATATGTAATGAAAATACACATTTTCGGGTCCTCTAAGTTCAAAACTCATGTTTTTATAAATTGGGGTGTATATTTGTGGCAAAAATTCAAAAATTAGAAGTTTCCATGTAAATCAAACTTGATATTTAATATTACTATCTTTCTGGTAGTATTTTTTCTAGGAAATTGCATGAATAGGATAATCGCGGATACCGCCAGAGTTAAGTGGATATTAAGTCGATATTATTTCCGAAATTAATTTAAGTAAACCATATTTTAGAACAAAGAAAGTGTGTATAATTTAAATTTAAATTAAATTGCTATCAAATAAACTAAGAAATAAATAAGTCATCTTTTGTTTATTTGAAAAATTATACAAATTTGTTGATTGAAACTGTAGCAGTTTACTAAAATTACTTGTATAACTTGTATACCTTTAAACGATATTGTTATCTAAATAAGCCATCAGAATCTCCTTAGCAAGAACAGAGTATATATACAAACGGACAATTCTTGAAATATTTCTGTAGACTGGGCATCTATATTGGATATAACTGTATAATTATTCAATATTAACTTTCAAATATATCTCCTCATTGTTAATAAAGTGCGTAAAAGAGTTTATTTACTTCAGCAAGCAACTAACCCGACAACTTTAAATGCAGCTTTAAAAAGGGTTTCATCGCGACAATTTAATATGCGAGTGTTTTGACTATACTTTTAAGTTTTTTTCTGAAGGAAAACTGAAAGACTATTTCTTAAAATTTTATGCAGACAATTTAAAAGCTAGGTAGGTCTTCCTCCTATAATTCCACTATAAAGTTATTTTTAATTATAAATTTTAAATTTAATTTGGTCTGTACTGAACCAGAGTATTTCCTCAAGTAGAACTGATTTTACAAAAATCCTACCTTCATTTCTTTTAGCTTTTGGGATATATTTTATGAATCTGAAAATTTGGCGCTTGTTTAATAATTTATAATTATGCTCACCCATTACTTATATTATTTAAGTCTTAGAAATTTAATAAACTTATCTTTTTATAGAAGCAAAGTTATCTTCAGTCTATGTATATGTATTTAAGTTGTAAACTAGTAGAATTTGAAGATGATTCGTCAGAACTCAACGATACAGAAGATTCAAACAATTCTGAAAATGCAGATTAATAGTAAATTATTAAATAATGTGAAAAATTGATACATTTAGTTAGTTTGTTAATGCTTAGGGGTTTATTTTTTATTGTTATTATCATGAATAAATTATTTTATAGGGTAAATGAATGTTATTATTGTAAATAGAAGTTAATTTATTTTTAAATCTATTTATGTTTTAAATAAAAACATTTGCTTTTCCTTTAATTAGCGAAAAATGGCCTTCAATGTAATTGATTACATCAATTTTAACAATTGTTTGCTAAATATTATTACAGCTACGGTGTGAGCCTGTTGAGTTTATTTTTGTGTAGTAAGACGTAATATAGGTAATACAATTGTTTGGAAATAGTTTATAATTTTTTAGATAACATGACTGCATTAAGATGTTTTCCAATTGGGAGTATAGTGGATTTTAGTAACTATACTTTTCTTTCTATTCTAAAATCCTTGGTTAAAATTTCCAATAATTGCTATACTATGTTTTGTCCTAATAAACCACATCTAATCGTAATATTTCATCGCTGTTGTAAAATAGGTCAAACTGAAACTAAGCCCTTAGATCGCCTGTTATAAAATTTGTTAGAATTGATTGTGAATTTGGTACATTTAATAACTTACTGTAAGGGTTATTTAACATATTGCTGATCAGTGTATATAAATATTCTACATTTGAGCTAATGTTGTCACCTTAATTTTAACAAAGCGTTCCAATAAACCAAACTCAAATGATGCTAACGTATATAATTTTTTTATAATTAATTTAAATGAGTAGTATTCTAACTTAACCGCTATTAAATTAAATAGGCGTATTTTTTTTAATTCCTTGACTTTCTAATTATAGCAAATTTACTTGTGGACAAACATTACAAATACACAGATTTATTCAATACCAAAATCGAGACAGCAATCCAACAAAGCTAGGTGTTTATATTGACGTTTTAATGTTATTTTCTATAGTAAACACTCTCTATTGTTTATTAGCAGGGATTAATTTTTTCCCCGCGACTAATTTTAATATTATTGACATAAATCCACGATAGTATATGGATGGAGAACAGCCATAACGACAGATAATCCTTTCTTCCAACGATAAGGTTCGTCACGTTTATTTATCCCAAAACATTTTATCAAATTTAACTAGAATTAATTGAACTTTAGTTCCTAATGCTTATTCAACCACACAAAGATACCTTAGCTTTGACAATAATCCACTAAAATATAGTCAGCTACACGCGATCAGGGTGAGCTCCACAGTACTGCAAAGATTGGTGAAATTCGACGAAGACACTTACGCTAGCGCAACGAGGTCGAAAATAGAGCCACGCGTTCCGATTAAATAAAATATTTGTCAACAAGGGAACATTGCTGTGTATATATACAGTGAGAGCAACAATGGTTGTCCGAAAAAAACTACTTTCCACTGCTTGTCATACCAATACTTACATCTAATGTACTCCAATTTGTTTTTGTCAATAATTTAGTCGGATAAAATATTAAAAACATAACCTAATATTGCTTTATTAATTTTTGGATTGTTTCTGCTAATAAATTTATTTTCAATTTTTAAATCTTTTACTAATTAACCCATAATTGACAAATTCACAATAAAAAAATGTGTTAGATTCGATTCAAAAATAAGTCAATGTTTGTTTACAACTTTCTTAATACAGTACACAATAAAAATTTAAATTGCATGTTCCACGTGACCACCATTGTTATTTAAGCATGCATCAATTATTCGTTTCGTGTTATCGAATACATTTTATAATTGGCGTTCGGTGATATTTTATAACGCAACCATAATGGCATTTTTAAAACCATCCATTGTGTGCAAACGTGTCTTATAGACCGTATTTTTTAAATGTCCGAACAAAAAGTAATCAAGGGGCGTTAAATCAGGTGATCTTTGAGGCCACAAGCCTCTACTTATAATTCTATTTTCATAAAATTCTTCTAAATAAGCACGAGTTTGGCCTGCCGTATGGGCGGTTGCATTATCGTGTTGGTAATAACCGTAT
>JAHWXV010272792.1:0-10167 GCA_024586415.1 Phrixothrix hirtus | reverse complement strand
ACCAGTGGCGTCCAAATTAATTTTACCCTGACTATTTTGATTGGGAAGAATGGTACGCCACTGCTTTTTTTAAAAACAAAAATTATTTTATGAATGATATGCCATTGTGAGCTGGAGATTGTTATTTTATTTCCTGAAACCTTCAAAGCAACTCTGTATAACTTTGATATTTGTTCTGCATACATTAAGAGACCTTCAACATATAGAATGAAATTAAAATAAACCGACAAACTTGGACCATATATATAGGCGGTGGTAATTCTAAATCAAGAAAAAAATTCTTGTTTAAAAAGAAAGCGCCGTTAAGAAATGCTTAAGAAATGCTAAAGAATTGTTTGCGAGTCCCTGCAGAACAGCCGAACAACGCAGTTGTTACGTCATTCTAAAATGTACATGAATTGGGAGATATTCATTTTATTTATGGCGTCGCGTTAGGTTCCAAACATTGTATGAATGTTATATTTTCAGAATTTTTTGTTTTATCAAACGCTGTTGAATAATAGTATCAATGTTTTTCGTTACCAAAATTTATTAATTTTCATTTTTATGGGTTTATTAATTTAATTACATTTTGTTTCAATTTGAACATCGTGTTTGTGTAATAAGAATAAATTAACTAATATCAAAATAACAGACATTGTTTTAATTTACGGCGAAACCGGTGGGAATGCTAGAGTAGCTTGATAGCTTTCTCATCATATAACGTTTACGCGAATTGTGCAAGAATGTGTTATAATAATGAAAAATCATTTACAATATTTTACGAATTACGTGGCCTAAAAAGAAATTAAGAGTTTTCTCACTAATACGGTAATTGATCCTCTAAACGTTAAAATCACGTGATACTGTAAAATAGTTATTGTGAATATTTGTTTTCGCATGTATGGTGTGCACTAATCAGTATCGAAAATTTAAATGTACCTAATCTAACTTTCGGTAACTTGTTATATTCCTTTACCATGAAGTTTTCTTAGAAAGTTTACCTATACTGTATTTGTAATAAGCATAGATCATCATTTGAATTAAATCGAAGTCGTGACTTCTGTTGTAATATTTATCTTACATAGGTAAATAAACAAACCTAACCTTATAATTTCCTTTACCCTGTCTCGATAACCTTCCGCTGATGTAGTTTACTTATCGGGTTACGATAACTATTAAACCCATACGATAAGTCGATAGTTGTGCGAAAACTCTCTAATATTAAAATTACCTACTTATAAAAATTTGAATATGGCTTTTAGTGCAATTGAACGTGTTTAAAATTAAACGGTCAATTTTTGTTTGCGAAAAATACGAACGAAAAAAATATAAATCATTGATATGTATTAGCATAGGTTAATGTGTACACAAATAAACACACATATTCAGTAATTTGATATTAAAACAACATGTTATTTCCTCTATGACACTTGGTTGAAATTGGAATTTATCTAGACGTATTCATTTGTATACACATTCTCCGGCAGTTCTAAAAGGTCGACATTTTTAATTTTTTCCAAAAGTGTTCTATTTTATGTAATTTTCTTGCCAATGGACATGGTAAGGCCTTCATAATAACGCGTTAAAGTATGTGGGTCCATTTTAATTTCACCCTATTTAGTTAATTATCTGTTTGATTAAGCCTTCTAATAATCTTCGGGCTGAATTTTTTAAGAAGTTTTACTCGTAGCATAATTCGCAATTGGTAAAAAATATCCCTACTCCGAGAGATCGTTATAAAAGAAATGCATATATGTATTTAATTTATGTACATATATAATTTGATTTTACACTGTATCCTTTAAGAGATATCTTGGCGCAATCCACTATACATTTGAATTGCTTATGCGTTGCCACATAGTATCTGGTTTCTCGCTGCAAGCAATTACTCCTATTTACCGCAACGATGCGATACATGTACTGGAGTTTATTCGTTGCGGTAGACCGGAACGATTTCCGCAACAGCAAATAAGACTGTGACAAAGACCTTTAGCCATGTATATTTAGTATATAAGGTAATCATATATAATGTACATTCCTTATGCAGAGCATTTCCAAGAGTGCATTACTTATAAAAGAAATTCCACATATTTATAGTACATGCTCATAATTAATTTTTAGTGTATACAGAGATATTTTACTAAAAATGGCGGGTTGTATAAAAAGTGAAGACTCATAAGAAAACTCGTGCAAAAATCGACAAAAAATGCGTTAATAGTTTGTTGAATATATGGCAGGGCGTAAACGAAACAGGACAAAAACTGGCAAAATCTGGATTATATACTCTAAAATATCACATCTTGATATACAGGGTGTTTCAGATAATATGACATTCCTTTTAGGGGTTGTAAGTAGACCCTACACACACCCTAATAAATGTAAAATTAAAAAAATACGAATACAAAAAGTCCTTTTTTTCTAATTATGTACGAGCCACCTATGGTTGCATTCAGACTAAAACTGTTAAATCATTCATAAAATTATAACAGACCTATCTAACAGTATCAATTTAGAATAACACACACTTTTACAGCTGTAGAAGGCACATTGCGATTTGTTTACTACAATAAATAACGAAATAAGGTGTTTGCCCTTGAATGAATTTAAAAATATTGTATACAATTTTTTTAACAATTTTGAAGAAATTATTTATGAATAACTGATAATAATAAAAATAGAGTTTAGTCATGCATCGTTCTAAAAAATGTGGTTAAATGTAAAGACAGCTTAAGCAATTATTTATTGACATTTTTTAATTTTACACCTACGCTTAAAATAAACGTATGTATTTTAAACACTTTGACACGTTTTAGATTTTTCTAGTTGGTTTTGCAACCGTATTCAGGGGAATGGCACAATAATTTGCTCAATTCGACTTAGAGTAATCAAACATTGTTTTATACGCAATTTTAATAAAAAATGTGATACTACAAGAATATTGTGATAGTTGATACCTTTAAAACAATTTTATTGATCAGGTTTAATGTAATTAATTACTTTACGTCTTAAATCTTTCAAAACAGTTTTCCCTAAGATTTTCTTCGGATACATAATTAATTACCTAAATGGCCAATTAGATTGTCTTAGCTACATTATTATAAATTCTTTTAGCATCATTTTTGTGAAATTGCCTTCGAAGCTGCAAATAATTAAAAATGTTAAAAGTATGTTAATTCGCTTACAGATTTATTTCTCTTAATCTAATTTTTCATTTTAAAGCTTTTAAATCCATATTAACTGAATCATACATGTGTAAGTACTTTATTATTACAGACCTGTGCACAATTTTATTAATATAAAAGTACCAATCAGTTAAACACGGTGTAGATAGGTACAATTTGCGATTTAGTTTTTATTATTAAATCACTGCTGAGACAACGAAACGCATCTAGTAACTGACGTAAATTGGCATAATTTCGTTTATCAAAATATGGGTCACTAACATTTACAAAGGTGTATCATTTTTCAGTCTTGTTTTTATGCGTCTGCTTTAAAAGTAAAAATTGTACAATTCTGCTCTACTACGGAAATATTTATTTAGTAATAAATACTTACTCGATTATATTTGTATATTTGAAATCATGTGCATAGTCGACTCCTCATTAAAAAAAAGAAATTTTTAGTATTCGTATTGCTTTTAATTTTACGCTTATTGGGGTGTCTATAGGGCCTACTTTCATCCCCAAAAAGTAATGTCATATTATCTGAAACACCTTGTATAGTAGAAAAAAATTAATTAATTCTAAATTTGACTGCATTTATTTTGTTATAACCCTTACCTTGTAGATATTTAATTTCTTGTTTGCATACATATACATAATTAACATATTATATAGTGTAAAAAGTCAAATTCATTGACTAATTGTACTTTTAATGAATGTGATTAATTTGGGATGGTTCTAGGAGTTATAGTAGATAAGATAACGTTTATCTTTTCAAACATGCAATAAAATTTTGATACTCTTTAAATAACGTAATCTAATTGGATGACCCATATATACTGGTGCAATTTATTTCTTTCATCGCTTTCTTTATTGTTGACCTTCTTTCTGTTATAATTTGAAATTTATTAAACAGTTTAATTTAAAATCTTTACTTTATATTTAGAATACATATTTTTGCTTGGTAATAATTTTCTAAAGTACTTGTTTTACAAAAGATATTTGAAAAGTCATGACATGTAAGATTGCATTTTTCCCTCCTCCTCCCTCACTCCTAGATGAAAAGAATTGACATATTTAAACAAGAAGTCAGGTTTGACTTGATTCAAATTTTTAATTTAAAATTACTACACGTGTTGTATCGATACGGCTGGAATTGATTCTTATGGCACACTTGTAAGTAAATCACTGGTGAGGTGATTATTAATATTCTTATAATTAGTTTACAGTTACAATCATGAATAAATTTATTATGAAGGATCCAGAATCGACGATGGTGATAAAACTAGCAATAATTTCATCATTATTGTTAGATTTGGAGGCATCTGATCTTCATATAATTCACACTTCCTAGAAGAGACAGGGGTAGCAATTGGCCTGAAGTTTATTACTCACAAAAAACATGAACCTTTTCAAATGTGTTACAAAAGAAGGAATTCCAGATGATATTTTTATGGGGTTCAAAATCCTACAGATTTTTTACCAATATCAGAAATGAACTATTTCTATTGATGCTGTTGTTGTAAAATTTGTCAAAAATATAAGCGGTCAAATTGCAATGGAGTAATAATCATTTCACTGTAATGGCTACACTGCCAGTGATAATTTGCACTTGTGGAAAGCACTTTCATCTTTGAAGTTTCTTAATAATTTGTACGCATCACAATTGATAAGGATAGGTTAAATACGACTTGCATTAGTATTTATTTATGAACACATCCTTGTCTCACAAGAATATGCTTAATAATTTAGCTAAGAAAATATGATGACTTGATTTAAAGTTGGTATAAACGATGTTAGCTGCCTTGCTTAATTAGACTTTGTAATCTTTATTTACTACATGTGAGCATGGATTTAAATTAAACAAATTAGTGAACAATTATTTTTAAACTGTTTGAATTTACTCCCAAATAGTTTTACCTGTCATTTTAAAAAAGTATCAATAACCTAAGTAAAGGATTACTACCTAACTATACTTTTTATTATCTACTTTTATGTGGAAGAAAAGCCAGAATAGAGTAAACAAATAAGTTTATTAATTAAAACATAAATTTTCATACATACACAAACTTGTATTAAATAATAAAAATTAAATTAAATAAGTAAATTTTATGATTTATATAAATTCTCAGCATGAAACACTCTTTAAGTTGGGAACAGTGAATAATCAATTTGTTTAATGTTTTTAAAGTGAGGGATTTAATCAAATCAAATTCACTCACTACTTTATTTTAAATTAAATTTCAACTGGACCTATGTTAATATCTTAAGCATAGTTGGTTCCTATCAATACTTCCATTTATCATTTTGTAGCACTACATTTGCACTGTGGTATCGCTGGTTTAGACCAGATGACTATAAGACCATACGACCAAAAATATGAAAGATGAAAGACCATGGTTCTGTTGAAATTTGTCCCTATATAGGATCTTGCATTACCATGTTAACAAATTTGTTAATTTGTCTTCACCCATCATGTAACTTAATTTTAAAACCTATGTCTATTTCACTTTTTTTAGAATTTGTTAATTTTCTCACGTGTTGCTTAAATCCCTTTTTTACAATATTTTCATTGGATTTTGGATATGAATATTTAAAAGGGTCTTAAGCTTAATTTGACATATTTCTCCAAACTTGAGAAAAGGTATTTCTTGTTGGCATTTTAATGCTTGTAATATAGATACATACATTTTAAGGAAATATTTAGTCCTAAATTTTATTCTTAATTACTATAATGTATTTATATTGATTACACATGTTAATTAAATATCTAATTAATGTGTAATGAACAATAAATAAATGTAATATATATTTAAGTGCTCTACTTCATTCACTAAGAATTGGCAACCAGATTAAACTAACATTTATTAGTTACAAGCTGTTGAGCATTTCTTTATTTTCGTCTACTTTCTCAGTTATGTTACAGGCGATGTTCTGATCGCATGAAATTATTTTGTCTGGTTACCAATTTACAGTGAAACAGTAATTAATTTAATATTTATGTTTTTTAATTTGTTGATAATATTTGAGGTCAATTACAGAATATATGGGAAACTTATACATCTATCTTTTTTATTATCATTAATGTCTTTTTAATTTATATTTATGATGAATTTAGAAGTTCATTTTATATTTGTTGCTGTATGAATTGGAGAAATTCTGTTTCGAAACCCCCCAAATTCTGATTGCGCCTATTGCTATCCCAATACTATTTGAATATGTTTTCAAGTAAAAAATACACTTTAAAATAAAATTGTATAGAAAAATCATTATCAATAAAACAATTACCTAACATAAAATGTTTTAAACTATACATTCCAAAGTTGGTATTAAAGAAAATTATTTTAATAAAAAAAGGGTACAAATTGTGCTAGTTAAAATAATAACTACTTTAATGTTTTCCCATTGCATGTCAAGGATATCTAATTTATTTAAACAATTGCACTAGTCTTCTGAAATAACCATTTTAATCTTTTTTAAATCATGTTTTACCTTCAAAAAATATTATTTTATGTGACAAATGTGTAAATATAAAAATGTACTCACCGGAAACTTAAATTTGTAAATTATTATTAATTTTAGGGACGGCATACAAAAACGGGACAACTGGCTGCCATAAAAGTAATGGATGTAACAGAAGATGAGGAAGAGGAAATTAAGCTTGAAATAAATGTACTCAAAAAATATTCGAATCATAGAAATATCGCAACATATTATGGAGCTTTTATCAAAAAATCACCGCCAGGGAAAGATGATCAGTTATGGCTTGTAATGGAATATTGTGGTGCAGGTATATATATATATATATCCTTCTTAAGTTACTTTGTTTAACATTGAGATTCTAGATATATATTTTTATAATTTAATTAATTCTAAATTGTTCTAGGGTCAGTAACAGATTTAGTGAAGTCAACTAAAGGTCAATCATTAAAAGAAGAATGGATTGCTTATATATGTCGAGAAATTCTACGTGGCTTATCTTATTTACATTCAAATAAAGTCATACATAGGGATATTAAGGGCCAAAATGTACTACTTACGGATAATGCTGAAGTAAAGTTAGGTAATTTAAATAATTTAAAAAATAATCTTTTATGTAAGTACTTTTAATTACTTAAGAGATATTTTTAAACTATTATACACCAATTTGTAGTAACCGTGTTCTTATTTTCTTTTGAAAAACTTGCCGATTTTGAGTAGCTTAGATTTCACATGTTTTGATAGATTTAGGCAGGACAACACTCCAGGACTTTTAGTAAATTATAGAAATAAATCGCTCTCACTTTTTCAAGTTTTTCATGATTAAACCAGTATTTTCATAAATGTCAAGCATGAAAATGTGTCATGATGCTTCTTCTGTGAGAGATTTGTTGATATATTGCCATTTTGATTTCTTACCTAATCTAAAAGAATTACTCTGGTGAAAGCAAAGCCACGCAAGAAACAAAATCTTTTGAGCATTGGCATCAACAAAAACGGCACTGCTATCAGTATCCAAATCCTTCCAAAAGTATGACAGTATGATAATTATGATCAACGCATGTAGTTCTAGGATAAATGGTTTGTTGTATATGGACATGTTGCCATTAATTTCATTCCAGTGCTCATATTTTACTTAAATGGTTACCTGTTTTATTTTTGATATTAAACATCTTAACTTGTTACTTAAAGTAGTAAAAACTAATTTTCATTTGCCTTGATAAAATTGCTAGCAATCAGTGGTTATATTTCACTTTTACGCCCAGTTAGAGCAATAAAATTAAAATTTTGCAGAAACACAATATATGTTTGGATACCAAATATTTATAAATAATGAATCTGTTAAACGGTTACAAATTTTAGTCTTCAACTTCAAATTAATTGTTGGTAATAAGTGAATAATAGAAAGGTTGTGAAATTACCATGTTCTTAAAAATATGTTGCTCTTTGAACAGTTATTGTACAGTTTTTGCATTACTATTTTTATACAGGATCCGTCACTCAAAGTCAAGTGTTATAGCTGCGTTAATTATGAATTTTTATTTAATATTTTAAGACAATTTTGAAAATGATTAAATTTCATAACAAACATGTCACTGTTCGATTTCGTTACCTCTGTTATACATGTTGGCATAACTTATCCGATGAAGGCATTGCACACTGCATGAATGTGAGCCTGTGGAGTTCTTTGCCGTTTCTGATGAAGCATTGACTTGAATGTTTCGATACATTCATATTTTGTTTGACACAGCTTCCAAAATGGACTATATGGAGAAATCCAACGGATTCAAGTCTGGCAAGTATGGAGGCCACTGTTGTGAAGAAATGAACTGTGGAATGTGATTTTGTAAAAATTGTTGTGTCAAACGAGCTCTACAATGCCAAGTCCTGTTAGAATGTCCAGTGATTGGCACTGAATTGTTTGCATGTCCAAAGGATCAGTGTATGTATCATTTAACACCTTTTATTAGTACATACTCTGGTCAATAAAAACATAGAGAGTGACCATTTGTAATTACAACAGCCCAAACCAACACAGAAGCAGGTATTTGTTTACACATGGCAATTCAGTTGTCCAAATTGTCTTTGAATTTGCCTGTCAATCACTGATAATCATTTTATTTGTTTTCATATTGTTAAACAGAAAATGCCAAGTTTTCAAGGTCTCCACTTATGTACATGGCTTTAGTCCTCTTGATCGTTGAAGACAAACTGCCTTTTGTTCTGGTACTCCTGTACTTTTGATATGTTGTAAAGCTTCATCTAAGTTCATTTTTCAGTATGTGCCGTATGCTTACATCAAACACGTTCAGATTTATAGCTAATTTTGTTGTGACTTGATGTGGATTTCTTAGCATTCTAGCCTTTATCTTTCGAACCATTGCTGTTTTTCTAGGACTGCAATGTTATCAGTATCGTTATAACACTCGATGATCCAGTACACAAACATTTTATATGCATGTAAATTGGTTGCAATTTTCTAGCAAAGTACAATTCAGTCACATTGTTACATTTGAATTACATTTGAAATATTTCTTTTCAATGATCCATAGGCTTGTAAAAAACTTGATAGACTAACGCTTGTCACAATATAAGCATGATGTAATCAGCTGTATCAGCATGAAGTTGGTGAGTGATGGACCCTACAAAACCAAATTGAAATCTGATATGAATATAATTACATCCACTAAGGACATTGCCACTTTGCACATTGGCTCATAAAGCATATATGAGTCCACGCCTTTAAAACTTCGGCCACCTACATTTTCTATAATAATTGTAACGAACAATATAAATTAATGATTTTTGTTATTATTTATATAAAACTGTTAAAACCATCATGAAATATATTCTTCAGTGATCTAATTAATGAGAAAATAACTTAAATAAACACAATTATTTAATAACTCTAACTAAAGGTTCGTCAAAGTATGGCCACTTGTAAATGTAAATAATGGGCATAGTATCTTTATATCTTTAAAACAAAACACAATTTCCTTAGTTGTCAAAGTCACAATTTATATAAATTTATCACATTTGCTAGCTTAATTATACTTTAAATAATGGCTGTAGTTTGGCTTTAAGTGAAGATCAGCAGCAGCCGATAGTTATCAGATCCTCAATCAGTAGCACAAGTAATTAGTAATTTACGTATGAAAACTGGCAGTATAAATTAAGGTAAAAAAAAGGTACATAGTGTGTCCAATTTAGTCAATTAACGGCGATTTGCGTAAATTAATAAAATACCTGAGCGATCGCTTACAAAAAAATGCAATTTACACCTAGGGAATTTTATTAAATGTTAAATCCACATTTTAGATAACTGCATATAAATTCAAAAACAAAAATTAGGTAAAAGTTACCTGAAGTTGTCAATCCGTTAGAATTAAATTAGTAAGGTTAATGTCAAAAAAATAAACAAGTTAAAAATTAGTTTCAAAATTTTAAATACAGCAACTAGGCAAATAAATAAATTTTGCTGTCAATTATGTTTATAAGAAAATTTAGATAAGCGTTAAGTGAAATAAACAAGAGTGCTGCAAAC
>JAHWXV010272745.1:0-14291 GCA_024586415.1 Phrixothrix hirtus | reverse complement strand
ATTCTACGAATATGTCTGTTGAGATTATCATAATCAAAATTTTCATCAGGGAAATGATTCACAAATTCTTCTAAACATAAATTAACAGAATAAATCCATTCGCCATTTTCATTTCGCTGACCGTTTCGAAAATACAATTCCAAAGTAAATTGATTTTCTTCTAACGAATAAACCATGTTATTTATAATTTACGGCACAAACTTATTTTTATAAGTAAAAAAGACTTTTTAAGCAATAATAATATAACCAATACAAATCTACTAACGCACACAAATGTCAAACAATTGTCAATTTACTAACGGAAATAATATCAGACTGGATCGAAGTTTTGATAACACAAGAGGAAACAAGTATCGTCCGTATAAAAAAATTCTCGCAAAAATAATATAACTAGCAAAAATAACTTATTATTTCCATGGAATCTCAAACCCCCAAATAAAACAAAAAAGGTATGGAGTATCATACACTCACTTATTGGTAAAACAAAATCTTCTTCCATGAGAAACATTGTTTTAAATTCAGTCGATAATCAAACCACCGAAAACCCATTTATAATATCAAATCTATTGAATAATTACTTTCAAACCGTCGTTAAAACAATAATCAGAAGTATAAACCAAACAATCTGCGTGCCCCAACCTTTTGTAGACAATAATATAAACATTATGACTTTCTTTCCGCAACCAACGGACTTATTTGAAGTTAACTAAGCAATAAAAAACATTGAAAATAAAAATAGCTGTGTATATGATAAAATTCCTTTAAATGTTATACAAAACTTAAGTGTAATGGCTTTAGAAGCCCTATCTGAATTAATTAATCTTTCATTTAACACAAGGTTATACCCACATTAATTATACCTCTATTAAAAGCGGAAATGAAAAAGTTGTTGCTAATTACCCTCCTATAGCACTTCAGTCTTCTTTCTCCAAAATCATAGAATACATAGTTAACAAGCATATGATTAATGTTTTAAGAGCGTCCATTATTATATCTACCAAGCAATTTATAAACAACGGAAATACTAATGATGCAATTCTAAATCTTTTAACATCCGTATACGAAAGTTTAAATAGTACCAAAGTAAATTTAAGTATATTTAGCGATTTATCCAAGGCTTTCGACTATGTAAACTTTAAAATACTACTAAAAAAATTAGAAAAAGTGGGATTTAGAAATAAATCGTCAGAGTGGCTTCAGTCTTACCTTTGTAATCGTAAAAAGTTGTTGATATTCAATACCACAATAAAGACTAGCATATTAAAGTCAGATATGATCAAAAATCAGTAAAAAATGGAGTGCCCCAAGGTAATATACTTGGGCCTTTATTATTTTTGATGTATATCAATGACTTTCCTTCAATTATCACGAGCAATGTAACGTTTTTCGCCGATTATGTTAATTTAACAGGGGGTATTAGTTGCATCTCTGAGTTAAATACTGTTTTATCGTACGAAATCAAAAATATGAATGACTGGTTCATTAATAACAAACTGCCGTTAAACTTACAAAAAAACGAAACTTACGTTTTTGGTGGCCAGAAATAATTTGATTAAAGAATTTCAAATCTCCCTTAATAATATTAGCACATCATTTGTAGCGCATATAAAATTCCTGTAGATTATTATTGATGAAAACTTAAAATGTGATAAACATTTAACAACTTTATGTAAATACGGGTACAAGAAAAAAATTGATTTATATGCCCTATTCCAGTTTAATCTTCGATATGGTATCGCTTTTTGGGGTAATGCCAGTACCAAATACTTAAAATTGATATTTAAAATTCAGAATACTGTATGGCAAGACATCAAGAGAAAGGTGTAAGGTATTGTTTACAAAATAAAAAATACCCATTCTAACTAATTTATATATTCTAGAAATTACAAATTTCTAAGTAATGGCCATACATAGATAGACGATATGATATTTATAATTACACAACCAGAAATTCAACAACTTGTACCTACAAAAACCTGATAGCGAATTATTCAAAAAATCTATGTTATATACGGGAATGAAAATTTTTAAAAAGCTACCAAATGATTTGAAACGTCCGCCGTTGGTTACATTATTTAGGAAAAAATTAAAAGGACTACTCTATGATTATGCATTTTACAACATGACGGAATTCTGAATTCTTTAAGTATTTTAAATTACATAACCAGACTTAATACTTTTTGTTTAGTTTGTAAGATTGTTTATCTATTAATATGTATTCCTGTTTATTTATTTATTTGAAATATTCGTGTATATTATCCTGTATCTTTTTTCCAACAAATTAGTGTACAATTTATTATGGAAATATATTACCTACCTACCTACCTAGCAGTAAATACCAATCAACGCCAATCGAAAACCAGTGGAATTAAACTTCGGCGGTATGTAGCTAATATATACCTTAAGTACATTTAATTTATTAATACAATAAAATGCTTCATAATGGAGTTTGATACTAAAATTGCAATATTTCATATACAGCAAGCATAAATAATTAAACAACGTAATCTGCAATATTTATTATTTTTCCTAAACGGTTTAGTATTTATTAATTTTTATCTTTATAGAGATATGATAAATTTTTAAGTTAAAAAGTCATCTAATACCCAATAAAATGTTACATATGAATGATGAATATTGTGCACAGATTATTTTATTTCATTAATGCTGTAAAATATAGCGCGGTAACAGTTTGTTATTAAAATATGTAATATTTTACAGCTAAGGAGGCGAAATAACTACGCAGATTCAGCTATCGGCTGCGTAGAAATAAAAAGAGAAGTTTTTGTAGTAATTAGATTGACATCTGAATTTATGAGATAAAACAATGGATTTCATGGGTATTCTTATTTACTGAGAATATGCATTTTTGTGAAAATTGTCCATGTCTTCTTTAGCTATAACTGTTATACAATATAAAAATTTATTTAAATTGAAAACAATCAGTCGGTATTACATTAAACTGATTCTCGCAACAGTAAAGCGTTGATTTTGGAGAAACTGTCGCAATATTTCATTTTACAGCCGTAAACCACATCTTTCTTTGCATCTTCGGTTGGTTACAAATATTTTAAACGGTGTTTTAATGTCTATATTTGTACATCCTGACACAAAACGCGACTTTTTGGAAGGCATGTTAAACGTGTTACTTTATTCAATCTACACCGATTAATACAAAAGTCAATGAGCTACTGAATTTGAAGTCTCGCGTTATGTTATTTTTTCGGAGGGTGTGACGTAACGCACCTAGTCGCTATATTGGGTACGTTTTCTCGCCTCGCTTTAGCGGACAATTATTTATTCCTTTAAATCATAGATAAATTCACCTAAGAAGATGGTAATCTACCACGTTAAAATTAAAAGACAAAAAAGTACTTGTAATGAACTACAGATGGCACTAGCTGCAAATTATTTGCAAAGTAGGTACCTATATTTTAAATAGTTTGCTTGACAAATATAAAATTCCTACATTTATGTGGGAAAATGTTTGTTTCGTAAATAATAAAATCACAAAAAATACCTTGTGTCATGAATTTTAATTGTTGAATAAAGTTATACATTCTTAAAATATAATTTTTGTAATGTAGGAAACTACTTATACTTCAATTACTATTTTAAATAATTCAAGTATGCTTTTATATTTTCAGTAATATATATAAAAAAAATATAAAGTTAATGTATTGTTTAATACACAGTAAAAAATTTGGTACGGGTACATATAGCTGTTCCAGTGGTAAAAAATATGAGAGTAGATTTTCACACTGTAAATGATAAAATTTACTCAATTTGTACACCAAAGTGGACTTCTAGAGCGGATAAAAATGCATCGGTTGATTTTATAAATTGGATGGCATTACATTCCATACGATACAAAATATATTTCACTACAATTTAAAATTACTTTCTGAGCGTAGAAAACATTAAACGAATAATTTCTACAACGTCTCGTGTAAATTGATGTTTATTTATATCCGTGAATGTAAACCCTAAATCTTGATTGCGTCATATTTATTTAATTTTACGTAGTTTGTGAGTGTCGTCCGTTGCAGACAGTCAATATCTGCTAGAACAAATATGCTTTTGCCATCTAAATTTCGTTACAGAAACTAAAAGCGTGTCATTAGCTCCCCATATGAGCAGTAACATCTTACAGTGAATTTATCTTTGCTTTAAACACGTTAAGCGTGCAAAAACTGCCAACCTTTTGCTCATTGATAACTGTGGGTGTAAGCATTGACAATTTAGTTTAATTTCGTAACGGACAAAAGTGACATCTGTAATACGCTTAAAGAAACATTACTAGGTATCTTTATGCCTTTCTTGTGGAGGAAGAGCGCTGTATACAACAATTATATGACATTTCTAGAATTTAAAAGGCAGATGGTACATGTGAATAAAGCGATTTTAAAAATTGGGTTATGTTTTTATATCAAACATGGTTTTGACAGTTAATCCTAGCTTCATCGCTGCAATAATATCGCGAACTATTTGGTTCATTACTAAAATAACATAATCAAAAATATGCGATAATTGACGAAATTCAATAACAGATTATTTAAAAAGTATACTGTTTCAATTCAAATAAAAAGCATCTCTGTATTATTTAGAACTACTTTGTTTAAGACAATCGAAACACTTGACGAAAATCCTCCAGTAATAGAAATAATTGTCGAAACTGTAGTAGTAGCTTTACAACAAGAAATTCAACTTTTTTCTAATAAAAGGCTTTTTATTGATGAAATAAAGTTGTTGTTTGGTAATACTGTTTATGTAATTTTAAATAGTGGCAGAAATTCTTTTCAAAATGGCTTTTCAAGAAAATAATTGCCTAAACAGAAATTACCATAATTTGATGAAATTTAGGCAACTTACAATACATAGTGAATGTCAATTGCCTATATACGGTTTAAGATTTTTGCACGCTTAATATAATTTTTTAAACATGTTTTAATGGTCGCAATGTATTTTTGTATCCATAATGAATCGAATTTTGATTAAAGTTAAAAGTTGGTTGACCTACCTATTAACGTACCTGAGAGTGAAAGTAGGAACATTTTCATTGTGCATTTATATTGTTGAGTGCAGATTCTAGTCATGAGCAAGTTGTGGTTGCATGTTATTATTATTATAGACGAAGGAAGTAATATAGGAATAAGCAAAAACTGCAGATTAGTAATAACAGCCAAGAAAGATCAATAAACTGACTTTTGTAGAATTGTACTATTAGGTGCTCCTATGTACAGTTAACTCTAATGTAATTGCCCAGTTTACAGAAATATTTCAAGAATGTTCACATTCTAATCACATTCTTTTGTACATATACTCTGTTCTTGTTAATGAGGTTCGTTTAAACGGTAGGTATGCAAATATTTTTAGTAAACTGCTACCGTTTTAATTAACAAATTTGTATAATTTTCCAAATAAATAAAAGAGGACTTTTTTATTTCTTAGTTTTTTGATAGTAATTTAATTTAAATTTAAATTATACACACTTGTTCTAAAATACTGTTTATTTAAATTGATTTCCAAAATAATACCTACGGTTATCCATTCATGCATTCTGGATCTACTTAACTCTGGAGGTATCCGCGGTTATTCAAATCGCGCAATTTTCATACAATAAATAATGCCAGAAAGATAGTAAAATTAAATATGAAGTTGGATTTACTTAGAACTTTTAAGTTTTAAATTTTTTGCCACAAACATAACGTCAATTTATAAAAACATGATATTTGGACTTAGAGGACCCGAAAACGAGTATTTCCATTAAATATTGAACCTAGAAAATTTTCGTCGAAAAGATATTTGCTGCCGCATATTTTATATAGAATAGTAATAGTAAATTATAGGCACTGTCTAAAACACTAAATTACAAAGAATAAAGAACTATCAAACATAAGTTAATAATATGAATTGTTTGGAATATTTTGTTTTAAATAAATATTTCAATTTTCATTTTATTTAAAAATTAACTGTTCTATAAATTATTTTATATTTGGATGTTAATTGATTTTATAATTGTATACAAAAGCCTCCATTCCTATTATTTAAATAGTTAAGAAAAACGTACGTTATCAAGTATTTATTTTCATTTAAACAATATTTGGTTCACAATTTTTTGATACCGTAAACCTAGAAAATGTATCACGATATATGTAGTTTTATCAAATAATTAAAATTCCATTACACAATGGTAATTTTAAATACACAGAAGTAATAAATATATTAATTTAAAATTGAGGGAATAAAAAATACAATAAATACATTACAATAAATAATACACAGAACAAGGTAATAAATGATATAGTTCTATGCAAAAAATAACAACTATTTTCAAGAACTACATATGAACGAATTACTATTAAATCATGAATGACCCCTTTTCTTTAAATTTGATATGAATTCCGAATTTCAGAATTGAAATAAAAATACGTGAGATATGTGATCTGCTAAATTTATTAAAAATAAAATGATTTTAACATTTTATTTATTAATTTTACTCTGGAAAAATGTCAAATTTCTTTAATACAGATATTTATCGAAACCAAATACCAATGTCGTTAATAAATAATTACCTGGGTAACTATAAAGCATGGAATAAAATCTGCTCAAAATTGTATGTAAAATATGAATATTTGAAACTGTGTTGAATATAAAAAACTCTGACTTATTATCTGACAAACATATACGGAATACCATGTTATAAAGCGCAAATCTACATTGGATTTGACTGTACTTGTTTCCCCACTTTACAGAACCCCTTTTCAACTAACTGATCGTTTTTAAAGTAGTCCACTAGCCTATAGTGATAAGGAATTGGATATTTTCCCACTTTCCTAGAATTTGAATCTTGAAAATTTATTCCTTTGTCTTAGTTCAAAAACAGATCCCGCGAAGAATGCAACTTGAAAAGCTAGACTAGCTTATGGTGTGGGGGTTGTTAGACACCATAATTAATAATTACGTGTTCTAACATTAGAAATTTAAATAAACTATCGTTTAGTATAAATTTCTAAAATAAGTTTGCTGTAATATAAAGTAACCAGTAGCATTAAGTTTAAACTAAGTTTCACAGACTATAAACGTTCATAAGGGTCTAGTTGTAAAGTGCGGCAATAAACGAATTGCGCGTGTGTAATATGACCAGCTTCAAAGCATCGGGAAGTAAAATGGACTTATGCAATAAAACGTTTTACATAAAATTTCTTAGAGTAAAGACACCGCCAAAAGGGAAGAACCTTTTGCCGACCATAAAAAAAACCGAGGGCCTAAGCTGAAAAATGCAAAGGAAAAACACTTCGATTTGAACAGAAACGTAACGTTCGTTATTTCAAACATGAAACCAAAACTTTTGAAATCTGGAATCAGCCATTGCTTAGAAATTAAAGTAGTGGGATCTCCGAGAATTAATATAAGATCGGAAGACGCAATTTCATCTTATCTTTTTGCTTGTACGTGAATATCGTTGCTGAATCAATCAAGCGTAACCAGTTCTAAGATCCGTTGAAAACAGAAGATGTAAATGGTTTAATTGGTGTCACACATGCGAGGGCTGTGACAATATTAAAATTTCCAAGAATTTACGTGTCAACGTAAGTTAAATTTTCCAAAGTTCATAGGCGAAATCGTAAAGAGAAGACCGCAAGTTTGAATTGGATTATTTAGAAGGGACGTAAATCCTTTTAAAGACAATTGACCTGGACTTCGCACAGCTAGAAGGAAGTCTAGTAGTTTAACATCGTAGAAAATACACTCCTGAAATTAACCGTAAGTGTTTTAATCAACTGTTTTAAAAACATCATTGAACAAACGAAGTGATAGATAATTAAATTTAAAAAAAAATAAAAAAATTTTTATTTTAAATAAATAAATTTAACAAACAAACCAAAAGTTCCTTTCCTTTTCGATTTTAAATAAACATCATAAAGTCTTGTTTACTACCTGTCGGCAGTTTGGAAAGGGAAATAACCGAAGATTTGTAAACATTACTTGTTTCGTATATGATTTGTGTAATTTAATATTGTAACTGATTATTGTCGAATTATTATCCCTTTTTTAATTTTGAGAATTTCAATAAATGTATAGATCGTAAGTCTCTGTTCTTACCTGCTGAAATATAAATAAATCGTTAATTAAATTTATTTGGTGAGATCGCTAGGGTGACTAAGTAGACATTCGTCTAGATCAAGCATACAAGGGTTAGTAACAGGTAACATTACGGGTCGTAACTATTAAGATCCGTTATAGGAAGGTTTTTAATCCTGATCTGGTTGATAAAAATCAATGCAGCTTCAAAACAAACCAAACAAAGATTACGTAACTAAAGTAGGTAATCAAGCAAGTTATTAAAATTGTTTATAGCTGCCAACGGAGAATTCATTAATAATGTTTTGCAAGCCTATTACTATTGAGACACTTGATAACAACGTGGTAAGCGGAACTCCTTTGAATTACTTTGGCAGCGACTCGTAAGTTACCCCTTAGTAACTTACATTGCCAATAAATGCTTTTCGAGTAACTCCGTATGCATACACCCTAACTTTTATTGCATTATTTAAATTATATAGTAATACGAAAGCTACTGTACTTGTTTTAATAATTTTTACTTTAACGAAGTTTGTATAATAACTTAGCATCGACAATCACATGCTCTTTATAAAAGAAAATTTTATGTAATTACTGACCTTTTCTAGTTCCTTTAGTAATTTTCGAATATAGTAATCGCATACTGACTTAATTTATTTAATTGAGTTGTTTAAAGGCGGCACTAGTATAGATTGCTCTTTCATTTACGAATAAAGCGTCCCTAGTTATTTTAAATGAGCGTCCATAATTATTGAACATTAGTCTAGATCTTTTGTGAAATCATGAAACAATATTTAAACAAAAGTTGCCGTAGTAACAAAAAGAATATTTGTTTTATATTTCCTTAGAAAACCTTACTACCTTCTATTGCTTATAAACGGTTTTTTAAGAAATGTTTAACATAAATAGAAATAATATTAGCTTCGTTTGCCTGATGCTTTACTATTAACCGAATTTGTCGGGAAATACTAAAATGCGCTTAATCTTAAAGTATTTACGATAAATATTTAAGTCAGTAATAAAATATATAAAGTTTAGATCTAATTTAGTATTAATACGAAATTAGTAACATTAAACATGGTGTATTCAATTAATAAATTACAATAGATATGGTAACATGTAAGATATTCACTCGCAAATTCCCTCTTAAAATTGTATTAATTATTGAGTTTCAAAGCAACTGTGTATCATAAATATCACTTAGTTTAGTTTATGCTCTAAGTCATTTTTGTAAAATAAAATGCAGTATAACACAGGCTATAACTTTTATAGAAATTATTGGGTACTCTTTTCCTGTAATTTCGTAAAATTGCAACCAGCAAATGGGAAGCTTTTAAGATAATTGTTCGCCATATTTATGAAAGAATTGTTACAATTTTTCATATAAAACCATACAAAGTAATATCGAATTTATGTCTAGGTGTATATGTAATTGTATTTGAAATATTTGTCCTGGGAGAATTATATCTCATTTCGAATAGATACCTCAATTTATAGATAACTCAGCCCCCACAGAAACTTCTAAATTAGTTATTTCTTTTTGTTGATTACAAATTTACGTGCAAATATTGTATAAATAAGATAATTAACAACTTACAGATCCATTACCGTTTGTGTACGTTTCGCTTCAGTAAAAATCCTTAGAGGCATCGATCGCAAAAAAATAAATATAACAGTATTAAAGATTTGTTTTATACATACGATACAAATTATATTTGGCAAAAATGATGAGTAGCTTGCGTTAGATGTTCACATGAAACGCGACGCTGTAATAGATTGTTCTTTCATTTTGAATAGAATTTCCCGGCTTTAATGCTTCATTTTAAATTTGCATAATTATTGAATGTCGGTAAAATTCTTTTATGAAATTATGACACATGATACGTATATAGATAAAAGTTTCCATAGTAACTAAAAGAATATTAGTTTTCTACTTCTTTAGAGAGCATTACTACCTTCTATTGTTTGTAAACTAGTTTTTAAAAATTGTTTAACATACATATAAATAAATAATGACCTCTCTATTTTTTAGTATTGAATCAGAAACAACAATAATTTTATAGAACATTTCGTGCAGCACTGTAGTTTTCTTAGAACTGCAATAAATGGTATAATCACAAAATTTAGTGAATGTAAATTATTTAATGTGGAAGCTAATTTCTTGATTGTATTCGAAATATTTAAAACCCTTAATTTTAAAACCCAACCCAAAAATATGTGTACTCATTATATAAAAGCGGAGCCCCTCACATCCATTTTGTGTAATCACTTGCCATAAATCAAGACTTTGAAATTGAATTGTAAATCGTTCAGAGATTAATGAAATTAATTAAGAATTGGGTTTGCCGTTCGTAGAGAGTCGAGTCACAACAAAAACTGTGCATATTTTATGCTATCTTATACATTGATCAAAAACCTTTCATTTGTGCCAAATTTAAAATGGCCTCTAATCGAAGGTCGTCGATAACACGAACAATATATTACTTCAATGTGACTCACACCAAATTAGTTCTTTAAAGATGTTTTCTTTAAACTGATTTGCAATTTCAATTGATAGAAGAAAAATTCAATAATTAACACTTAATAAATTCGAGGCGGCTCAAAATGGAATGTTCGGATTATCAGCTCCTCCACCTATGTGGCTCCTGAAACCTTCATAAAACTTAGTTAAAAGTCTGGTTAGCTTGACAATAAAATGCATTGAAAATTAATTAATAAAAATTCTTGATTTGCTACAAATCAAATGCATACTGAAAATTTTGAAGAATTTAAACTAAAAATAATGAAATATAGCGGATGATAATTTTAAACGTGCATTTTATTGGGAAGCTTAGTTGAAAAGAACGAAAATGAAGTATCATTACCCCGGTTTTCCCGAAACAATACGAAATTCAATCTTGGGAATAAGAATTTAATCGAATTTACATGTATTAAACAATCAACATGAAATTAAATGTGAAGAATTAGTATTTAAATAAGGATTACTAATTAGTTCTGTAGAATTTAAAATATAAGATAAATTGAATATTAAACTATGTTCCAAGAACACAACGCCAACGTTCCGTAATAAACAGACATTCATCAAAAAAAAATTAGTGCTGCAAACAATGAAATGGCAAGAACAGCCGTATTGCGACATCCCCATCGTCCTACAAAACGCCAAGCATTAGCATTGAATATGTCGGACCGGAGTTTGCGCAGCACATTGAAAATAATAACCTTTATATCTGTAAAAAATCATATACAAGCTACTACTTCAAGATACAGAGCAATTTTTTGAAAGACATTGTCAACAGCATACTGATAACAAACGAATCTCATCTCTATCTTAGCGTATATGTAAATAAACAGAATTTTAAATAGTTGCCCGAAGAAATCTTCAGTAACCACATGAAGCACCGTTTCATAACAAATAAGTTACTATTTGGTGTGCAATGTTTGAGCTGTGTTTTGTTGAAAGCGATAATGGTTGCTGTATTTGTAATATCACAACGATACCAACACTTGTTGCAAATCTTGCAGGGATAAATTCATAATCGAGGTGTGGGTAGTATAATCTACTTTCAGTAAGATGGAATCGATCGAGGCAACTTTTCGGAGAATGCTTCGAGATCGTGTTATATCGAGATATGCCGACGGCAACTGGCCCTCACCCTCACCAGATAAACTTCGAATAAAATTTTGTGGCTAATAATACAAATTTTTTGTGATTGACTCCAATAATGTCAAGAACAAGAAGAGTATCATTTGAAAGATCTTATTGTTTCCTCGCAAACAGGTCGTTTTATTTCCAGTTCTAAATTCAGTCGTTGATGAATGCGACTTTTTAAAATAGATACCGCAACCGCATCTTTCATTTCAGTTTTTGAATATATATCCTATCATAGGTAGTTTACCAACGCATTTTATCGATTCAGAATATTTGTATAAATTGGATGGTCCTAATATATAGTCATAAGACCGATTAAAATTTATCACTAGTAATTAGAAGCTGTTACAAGAAATTGAAACCAATGTCCAATAGTTAAACCGGCAATATTCTTTAAATCACATTTGAAAGGAAAGAGTTTCATTATAACCGACCGATTCTCAAAGATGATGCGTTGATCTTTTTGCCGCCAGTGCACGCCCACTTTCTAACAAGAGAACAGATTTTGTTGTTTCAAAAAAAATTCCACCGCTACAGAGGTATCATCAAAACTTTTCATTCAGATACCCAGTACATTTAAGGGTAGTACTATTTCCAACATTTCTATATTACTTAATGCGATGCTTTTTAATAAAACTCATGTAACAATTGATTTTTGAAGAGAAAATATGTAATTTGTCCATAAACAGCTATTGAAATATTGACTTTTAAAACAAAAAAATATGTTTTTAATTAATTGGGTATTTGTGTAACTTTTGTAAATTATTGTTATAATTATTTGAAACGACGTTTAAATAAAAGGTATAAATAAATGAAATTATTGTATATTAAGCAAATCCATTTTTGACTCAATTTATTTAATCAAAACATTCAGATAGTAGATAATTTAGCTATTCACATTTAAACTGTTTAAGGCTGTCCATCAAATTTTAAGACGTGGATGGTTTAATAAGAGATTTAAATATCTTTTATTAAAAAAATTTAAATTTAAGATGTATCAGCGCCAGCGCTTCAATTCCGTGTTTTAATAGCAGCTGTAGAGAACAATATTTTTACTTTAAAATCGTATTTGAAATGCTTTTGTTTAAACCTCGGTTACCGTTTTATGTTTAGGAAAAGCTAGGAAAGAGTGAAAGCAGGAAATTAGAAAATTTATCAAGATCAAAAAAGGAAATCAATGTAGATAGGTGCATTAATTAAAAGAGATGATGATGGTATGTTTAAGGTAATGCAAGTAACAACTACTACAACTTCACTGATAATTTATCACTTTGTGGATTATAATTAATTTTATTAATTACTCTACAAAATTTAATACTACTATAAATGTAAATACTGAAGGAGCACTACAATACCTCGTAACCAATGTTTTATATATTCATACGTTCGTTAGTGATTGATAATGATATGTATCTATCTTGATTTAATTTAAAAAACTGAAATTTGGTAAAACAGTATGTCATTCAATTATGCTAATATTTCGTTTTTAATTACTGTTTAATCAAATTAGTTTCGCACTTTAAATTGCCGTAAAGGAAGAAGTTAAAATCTTGACACCTTGAAAAATGAAATTAGTGAGCTTATTTAGATTTTACACAGTATACGTAATTTTTGTACTATTTTTTATAGTCTATACGTCTCCATAAAATTAGTACTCTTTCAAAATTAACTTTTGCAGATTTGACAATGGAAGAACTTTTTTTTAGTTATTTTTACAGGAAATTCTCTAGTCTTATAGTAAAAATGATATCATTTAAACGTATAAAAATTTTATAAAATATTGTAACAAAACTAGTTAATTGTTTAAAAGTCTTTATTTTATCCACTAAATTATAAATTATTTATTTCCACGAATTAAAGTTAAGTATATATTTTACAGTACTATTGGCTACCCTTTGGTAGTGTTTAGCAAAGTATTACAATCACTTTCTTACGTACTATTACTATTAAAATAATAAGTATTGGCGGTTCACTTTAAAACTAGTTTATTCATAAATTAGAGAGCCAATTTTTGTGTAATTTTTATAGCTTATCAAAAAATCATTTATTATTATAATTGAGAAGTTTCGTTTTGTTATCTTCAGCAATTTCGTAAATGTTATAAATTCTTTACAAAAAAGTGAAATAATTTGGCGTGTTCTCAGAATGCTCATCTTAAAAAGTTTATAATTTAGTTATTGGTAAACAAAATTGAACGAAATTGAAATAGTATACATCTCAAACCTTGAAAAAGTGACGGTGTATATTACAGTTTAGGAAGTACTTGTAGTTTCTCTATTTTTTTACAAAAAATGTAAATTCGCCGCAATCCGTTATTTATGATAGAAATTGAAAATTTCCTTTTTTATAGGATGTATTAACATTAATTGAACAACAAAAGTTAATTGGTTTTAATAAATTATTAAAAGTTGTCTTATAATTGAAAGCGAAAGATTTTGAAAAGAATGCAAATAACTGCTGTCGATGTGTTAATTCGTAGCTAACCGCATTGAACGTCATTTTGATGTAAGCGGCAAACATTTTTCTGTTATAATAAATTATTCTTTGCGTAATAATG
>JAHWXV010272625.1:0-10513 GCA_024586415.1 Phrixothrix hirtus | reverse complement strand
AAAGGTGAATATTTTGAAAAACAATAAAACAGTTTGTTCCAAAAAATTTGTTTTCTTTCCTAGTTTTTGTAACTACTTAAAAGGCAACCCTCGTAATGGCCTTCTTTTTAACATGGAATATTTTATTTTAAATGGTTGGTAAGATTAGTAGTTAACCTTGTTAAACGCCAAAATCGAATAGAAAATTGACAAAACTTTAATATTCAAATGTCAAAACGGCAATGTCACCAAGTATCACTAAAATCCCTAAATGTGTTTTTTTCTAAATTTTTGGCAACTAGTTAAAATAGTATAAAAAATTCGCTTCTATGAGGCTCGATTTCTAAACTTCAACTCGTGTGATAAAAACATGTCTTATTAAACTTTGTTTTTTATTATACTATTATTATTTAATACAATCAAAGGTTGAAACCTTTCACTTTAAAACGATATTTTTTTCTGATACGAAATTTTGTTAAAAAGTGATTGATACTTTTATACCGAATTGTTTGTAAAATTACAAATATTTGCAAGGATCCAATATTTTGCATTGAGAAATATGCAAAATTTTGTACTATAGAAAATATCAACAAAATGTAGAGGGGAAAGAGACAAAATTTTTCGTCGTTTAAACTATTTCTCCACATATTTCCTCAAAATTTGAGTATTATCGCGATATTAACAGAAAGCCGTTTTTCAACATTGCCTTTAATGTTCTACGCTTCATCCTATGCCAACTTTTTGTATTTGATTACCTGCTTAAATGCAGAATATTACCTAGAAAAAAGTCTCTTGGAGAGACTGCATTATGATGATTAGTTTGATTTTTATAAGCTGCATTTTGAGGGGAAAAAATTTTAAATTAGAGTATTGCAGCGTTATAAAATTTCCTAGTCCATCAGCTAAAAAAATTCGTGAGAAAATAGCAGCTGTGTATAGAAATGTATAATAAAATTTTAGTTCAATCAGTTTCAATATTATTAATAAGCCAAAAGCAACCCATCTGGTAACTAATTGATGATGTATATACTATTGAAGACAATCCAGGAGTGGAAATATCTGAACTCAGCGTCTTGACATGGTGGGTTTCACAATTGTTAATACCTGACCAAAAACTGCAAAGGTGGAAATTTTCTAAAATCATTTGAAACCTTTGGACAAAAAGTCTGACGCTGAGAGTTGAGTGCACTACTGGAATCCTGAAATAAAATCATTTGCCGAAAACGGATAGCAACAGTTTTTTTGGAATATACGTGACATCACTTTTATCGAAATATGCTTTTGTCGTGGACCTGGGTATCCTTCAATTTAAATTTGCGACTTATATTGATGTGTTTCTTACGAATCAGCCTCCTAAAGTGAGAAAGTGGAAGAAATGGAATTTTATGTCTTGGTGGAGAGAGATTAGGGTTATGACATCTTGTTTATGGTGCAGGAAAATATTTTTTATTAGCTAGCAGCGACCATCTTTTGCAAGTTTGAGTAAATCATCTGCTTTCAGTTCACTACCAATTTCATCATTTCTTTGATACATGATTGCGGGTATCTATGTAATCTACGAAAGTGTTAGATTAAGAATTTGGAGTGCCTCAGGTTAAACATCATAAGTTCGCTTCTATTATAATTTAAAAAATGATTATCCGCGTTTTTTGGCGCCTGTTTTTACCGTGAGCTCTAGTCGGGTTAACATATTGGATAATATGTCACTGTCTAAGGAACTTATGGGTTTCTCCAGTGGTGATTTTGGTGGACTTTGAACCTTTTAGTCGATATCGCCAAAAGTTCATGATGGAATTAGTGTCTACATACAGGTTGACATGTTTTTTGCAAAAATAAAGCACTACACATCTACAAGATCATTTAAGCCTGCCCTTCTTTTTTATGTTTATGTCACCCATAGTATGTCTACATGGGTTGCGAAATTTTTAATTATAACATTTATTTAGTTTCTAGTTTTACCTGCTTAAGTATATGTCATAATTTCAGTTTTTTTACTGTTGATTTTTAATCTCCACACTTGAAACTTTGGCACGCAACACAATGTGCTGATGTTTTTAACATTGTGGCTACCAAGAAGGGATTTGTAGAAACTATCATGTGGTACCACATATATCATCGGTGCATCATCCTTCTTGGTTCATTCCTGGGCCCATGTGAATCATGACCGCTGAACAAATTCAGACGCTGTCATATATATGAGTAAATTATAAATTGTAATAAAGTAGTGACGTCTATGAAGTGAATACTAAATGTATATTACCAAATACTTTTTGGTACAGAGAGAGAGAGAGAGAGAGTGAGTGAGTGAGTGAGTGAGTGAGTGAGTGAGTGAGTGAGTGAGTGAGTGTGTGTGTGTGAGAGAGAGAGAGAGAGTGAGTGAGTGAGTGAGTGAGTGAGTGAGTGAGTGAGTGAGTGAGAGAGAGAGAGTGAGAGAGAGAGAGGTTTTATATACTGTAAAGAAACTAGTTCATTGTTTTTAAAATGTTTATTTATATTCACTAAATTTACAATTATTTCACAATCCACTAACAGCAAACATTTATATTTCTATTTATGTATATTTATATTTATATGTGTATCAGTATTGAATAATACAAGATTCTAACTAAGGGAATTAATCTACTGTTTATATAGAAAAGAAATTCTAGATTGGCATGGAATAGTGTAGAATAAGAAATTAGTCACCACAATTATGCAATAAATTACAATACTATGACTTATTGCTGACCTAATTGAATTGACAGATATCGGTTACTGCAATGAGTCATTTGGGGATTACATCACCTATTTTATTCTAGAAAAAGGTTCTGAATGTTTCTGGAATTCTCTATTAGATTTTTATTGTTTCCAATTTTCGTTACAATACGGTTCCTTGGTAACCAAAGGCCATGTGATAGCCAAAAGGGTATCAAAAAATGTTAACACCTCCTTTTTCATAAAATATTCACGTTTCAGACTGTTTTGTCGGCTTGTCCATAGTTTGTAGTCTGTAGATACGATATATTAAGAACCAATCATGTTTGATCAATGCAGTTTTTGCAATCAATTAGGCATGCTTAAAGAAGAGTTTATTAGTTTTGGATGAATTCCTGTTACGGAAGTAAATTGAACTTTTCTTTTAACGCTTCTCAAATATTTTCTGTATTCTAATAGCTTATTCAATTATGAATTCAAATATGCATAGTCCATACCTGTGATGGATACTTTCCAATAATTCTTTCATATATTCTAATAAGTGCCAAAATAATTTGCTATGACATCTTCCGGTTTGGAACTCGAAACCCTGTTTTACATAATAAGTTGAAAATCACCGTAGCTATTAGGACAGCTGCGTTCTTCAGATTATAAAAAGTATACATGTGGTTACTCCTTTAATTTTAGTATGTTGTACAGAAATACGTTAAATAATTTGCGAGAAACCTTCATAAGCATTTCTATCTGAGGCAAGCGATTGTTCAACGATTAGTTTGTAATGAAATCCACAACATAAGTAACTTAATTTCTGCTTTTTGAATTTATTTTAATAGATAAATTGATTTTCACCTTTTTAAATTACGATCTCGCTAATAGCTATTTTTTTATAAATCAGATTATAAATTGTACTACCTAAAGAAGCATAAAAATGCAATGCTCCTCAACTTACTATTTTGAGAGATATAATTAAATTACATGTACCTTTTATTTGTTAATAAAGGCAATTGTTAATTGACCGCTTTATCTCGTAAAACCGATTACAAATCATAATAAATTGGGACATTTTAACTGAAACTAACAAGAGTGTTTTTGGATTCCATGGAGAAAGGACATCCTTAGACGGTCTTGTAAGATAATTAGATTCATATATAATTACATTATTGTAATCCGATTTGTCAACAAAGAAACGCTTGCAAGATTAAATAAATTGAGATTAGACTTATCTATTTTTACATATTTTGAAACAAAGCACATGGATACAAAGCATAGGTTCACACTTCAGAACAGTTATACTGTAAATACACCACCCTTAAAATTCAGGACAGTTCTGTTGTAAATGTGCAAACTAAAACTTTTGCTACGAACTTAATGAGATCGAACACACACTAGGATATTATAGAAACGCTGACAGCCACGTTGATAAGAGATATTTAACTAGTCCTTTAAACGAAACAACTCACGAAAGTATACGTAAAATCGATTCGCGCATTAATAACTTGTTGTTTACAGGCCACCTAGTAGGGTATAAGTAAAACTCACCAAAACTGTAACCGATTTTATCTGATTGTGACAGTAAATAGTAATTTATAAGTTCCTCTAAATGCAGATTAGGCTTGGTTCTATATTAAACATTTTATTCTTGTACATAAATAGAAAACTTTAATAAATATACGAGTGTTATTCGGAAAGTACAGAACGTTGTTTTATGACAAATGACCGCGTCCCCACCACCACCGCCGAACGGTCACTGACCGTGACACTCTTTCGCTTCAGTCTGGCGGTAGCTACGATCCTCTACGGTTGATTACTGCTTTTCTGTGCGACGTTAAAATGTGTGATAAAATTAACGATTCCGCCAAGTGTGAGGTTCGCAGTGTTACGCGCCAAAAGTCCGACTCATCGACATTTATAGGCAGATAACTGAGCTTTATGGTAATGTGATGAACGAAGCGTCTGCTAAAAAATGATGCATCGTGTTTAATGGCGAACGGAAGAAAGTTCACGATGAAGAAGGCTCGGACCGGCCCTCAGTTGTGACTGACGGACTCAAAGTAACGATTGCAACAAAAATTTAAAAAGATCGGCGTTTTACAATTAGTGAACTGCACTCATTCTTGCCCGAAATTTCAAGAACTATGTTATACGAAATTGTTAGGGAAGATTTAGGCTATAACAAAGCCTGTGCCAAGTGGGTTCCTAGACTTTTGTCAGACGACCACAAAACGAAACGAATAGCAGCGACATTGATCTTTCTCTGTTGCTATGACAAGGATGGTGATAAACTTTTGAATCACATAGTTACTGCTGATGAGACTTGTATATCTCATTTCGTTCCAGAAACGAAACAAAGCGCCAGTCAATGGAATGGCATCATTCGCAATCCCCAACGAAACCGTAAAAAGCTAAACAAGTTTTGAGCACCAGAATGGTTATAGCTACGGCATTTTGGGATCGTAAGAGTGTCCTGCCTAGAGGTGAGCCATAAATGGAGCGGTCTACTGTCAGGCGCTTCACCGACTCAGTCACGCCATTCAAAACAAGCGGCGCGGAATGCTGACCAGGGGCATCATTCTCCTTCACGATAATGCAGGACGCAGCACTTGCTTCAGCGGACTTAGCATCAAGGGATTATAACTTATTTCCCAAATTGAAAAATTTCTATGCAAGTGATGATGAACTTAAAAAAGCCGTTAATATGGTTCAACAACTTGGTGGAAATTGTGTATGTAGACAGCATAGAAAAGCTGGTGAAACGGTACGACAAGTGCTTAAATTTGAAGGGTGACTATGTAGAAAAGTGGCTTAGTTTTCAAATTGTATATAAAATAAAGGTTTGTTTCATTATATCCAATAATAATTCCTGTAGAAAAAACGTTCTTTACTTTTTGAATGACCCTCGTAGTTTATATAAAATACAATTTTATAAGTGCACATAGATGAATGCATAATTTATGCAAAGAAAATATTAAATCTAGCGCGCGCGCGCGCGTGCGCGTGCTTGTGAATGTTTGTGTGGGCATGTGTGGGGCCGTGTGTGCGCGCGCGCGTGTGTATTTTGTATGTGTTTATTTAATTACACATTTATAATTTATTTAGTATTTACTAATATACTTTTCCTTTCCTTTTTTCTCTCTTGGTTTTGTCAGAGATGTTATATACGTTTTATAGTATATTAAAATTCTAAAATTTTTAACTGTTTTCTTTTGTTTTCTTGATCTTAGTTACACTTATGGATTAGTTTTCTTTGTTCTGTTTCGTAGATTTCAAACCTGTGCTTGGTAAGTAATACTTTTTAAATATTATTGTAACATGTTTTATAACTTAATATATTACAAGCTCCCATGAAGAGGTAAAAGAATCTCGAAACGTAAACCAATGCACTTAATATTTAGTTTTATTCAATAGTCACATCTTCTTGTCAATGATAAAAATAAAAATATTACCCGAATTATTATTGAATATTAGAAGTATTATTGAAGAATAAATATATATTTATATATATAGTAATCAATGTACATCTACCTAAAGCATGATAAATAACAAAAATAACTATACAAAGTTTAAAACCTATTGAAGCTCCGAACAAAAAAGTTTTGAGTGCTGTAAATCGTGCACGTGTACCTATTAATTTTGTTAATTAGACACACCCTGCTCACCTTCGACTAGAAGCTACCCAACAACCTACGTAAGTTAAGTTAGCTACAACTCTACATAAAGCTTATTTTTGTAGAAGTGGCGAAATAGGTTTGACCAGCGATAAGTGGAGTTTAAGTTTATAAATCAGACCGTCTTCCATGCCCAGTTGCACGTTTTTCCACTATCAACCGGATATTCAAAATGATTTTTCGATTGTGTGAATCGCTTACAGTGGATTATACAAATTGGTGCGAAATTTAAACTTGCTTGCTAATGAAATAGATCTATTTTCAAGTAATTTTTTTAAGCGTTTTAAGAATTACTTCAGTAATCTGGGGTACACCGTTGATAGGGCTAATCGGACGTCGGTTTTCAGGGCACGTGAGATTTTGATCTTTTTTTTACTTGTTTCAAAAATATTCATTTTCAGCTTTGTGGAGAGTAGCTTATATGTAAAGAAATGTGTCCGAAATTAAGCAATGACTATAGTTTATAAAGTGTTTACAAGTTTTAAACGTATACTAACAAAACTAAATCAACGCCTATAAAGACTTGATGTTTTTAGCTTGTTTCAAGAATCATTTTGAACATTTAATAATCCTAGAAAGTCTTTTGGGCAAGTCATTGGAAAGTGTTTTTGGGAAACTTCCAAATCAATTTATGTATAAAGGTAAATAAAATTTGATCCGTTGAATGTTCGGAATATTTAGAAAGGACGATCCATTTAAATATTGGGTTACTTTAATTTTATTGGCCTTAAAACTCCAAGCTTGAAAACCTGTAAACATCCCTGTTTGAAAAATGTCAAGTTAATTGTGAAATTGGCTTCAAGTAAATTAGGCGACTTAAAATTTCATCAGCCCATAATAATCCTAAATAAATTATAATTAAAAATAAATTAAATTTAAAATAAAATATAAATAATTAACCAAAAAAACGATTTTATCTGAAGCACAGATCTAAATTCTTTATAACCAACTGAAAATAAAATTAAAATTAAATAAAATTTAACTTAAACCCAATATGAGAATTGAAATCCAACAGCGAATGTAATAACAACATTTTTTAACAATGTATGTGCAAGTTCAAAGACATTTAATTAGTAGCAAAATGCACGAATACCGATATCATCTATAAAAACATAAGGTGATACAACGGGAAATCAAAGACTACAAAAAAGTAAGTGATTCTTTATTTACAACGAAACCAGAAACTAGTAACTGTTAATTCAATTTTCTATGTTCAGATAGAGTTGAAATTATTTTAATTATTTAAAAAGTAGTTTGATGCAATTAAGTTGTCTGAAACTGAGATCCAATCCCTTGAGATAATATTCAGCAAGCTCTATCATAAAATTGTTTTTTTTTAAATAATGCTTTCTTTATTTGATTCTAATTTGATGAATTTTGTTTCTATAATTTTAATTTTTACAATAGAATAAATGTTAATTTTCTTAAATAAATTTTGATTTTATTTGAAACGAGTTTTTAGTAGTATAAAAGTTATTATTAAAACAAATAAAGTATGTGTAGTACATTTAACGTGGGAGATTTTAAACGTTTAAATTCGAATTCAAAAGCGGACAATGTAAGAAGCATAACCTCTAAAGTATTCTTAACCTAAAACGTAACAACGTTAAAACACACAACAATATAGAAAGCAGAAATACCAAATTAGCGTAGTATTATTAAAAATTATTAAACAGTGTAAGTTAATGTAGCATAGAGAAGCAAAATAATTTCGATTAAAATAAAATACAAAGAATTTAATATTGTTTCTTATCGTTGTAACACAAAGTTTAATTAAATCTAACAAAGTGGGGCGCATATTAACAACATGTAATGTCCTTTTATTAAATCTTCAATTTAACAAATATGCGGTAATTTAATTTAAAATGGAGCACTCCCTGCTTGAAACAACTAAGGATGTAAGAATTGTACCCTGCATTAAATACAAGTTTAAACAGAAGTTATTCATTAAAAGACTAACGTAACAAAAGTACCGCAAGTATCAAACTTCACAGCTCGCTTTGTAAATGGTACCTCCAAAATACGTAAAAAATAAATTGAAAAAACTAATTTCGACCGATCAAAGCCCGTACACGAGCAATCCAAAGCACAAGATCAACCGGAAATTTGATAAATCCTTGCTCAACCTATTCAATTCGCACGGAAGTCATCATTGCGCTTACACAACCAGAAAAGGATATACAGACATTTTAGATGTAAATAACCAAATAATATCTTAAAGAAATGTGCTAAAAAGTAACGAATTTTTGTAAATTAAACCCTCAGTAATGAAAATATTGTAACAAATTAGAAACAACAACAATTTTATAGAACATTCTGGAATATTTCGTAGAACTAAAATAAATGATGCAATCATGAGTGACTCATTACTGTAACTGATATCTAAATAAATTGAAGATCACAACCATGACTTATGGCATTGAATTATATCAGCATTATGACTAATTTTATTCCTTACTAATGTAGAATGTTCTAGACTTCTTCTTTCTATATAAATAGCAGATTAAATTCTCTTAGTTTTAGTTTTTAATTAGAATCTAGTCCTGTCAGTTACTGTTATACTTAAATAGAAATATCAACGTTCGTTGTTATTGTACTGTCAAATAAATACTTAAGTGAATATATGTAAATAAATATCTGTAATTTAGTAAATATAAATAAAGACTTTTAAATAATTAACTAGTTTGGTTACAATGTTTATAAAATATGAACGCCTTTTATAGTACCGACTGAAACCCACAAACTTCAAGCTTCATTATTCTTATACTAATTAACAAAAGTGGTTTGTTTTCGGTTTTAAATTCAAGTTTTAAAAAAACATATTCGTTGACGGTCTCATAATGAATTGACCTAACAGGGTTGTAGAGAGGAATGTCAGAAAAACATTATTTTTCAATATAGTCACACTTTTCACATGGGTGGATTAACATTTCAATTCATTTATACAAGTGTCGAAATTGTTTCCATCAAAATGACGTAAAACATTCGCCTTCAACTGATTCCTTGAAATTTGCCGTTGAAATGTACTTTATATACCTCAAATGCGTGTTAGGTACACCGTGCCGCTACTATATTCGGTCAAAAAATGTACTTCCTACCTTTATGATGTTTTAGAATCAAGAGCCACAATCTTTTTCGGATAGTTCTATGTAGCTTATTACAAGTTACACCAGAATTTTTTCGTCAGTAAACATCAAAATGTTTTTTAAAGTTGTAGCCAACTTAATACGCAAATAATTAATTCTAAATTGATAATAAATATAAAATAATAAAATAATTATTAGAAATTCAATTATATGTGAAGCATAAAAAGGAAATGCAAGTGCTAATTGATTCATAATAAATATGAAATATTTCTTGTTACCACAGACGATTAGTCAGTAAATAGTGGCTACTGCAATTATACACTTCCTACCCAGTAATGAAGTAAACTATAGTTTATTTGTCGTATTTGGCCAAATTAAAGTACACAGGAAACGCATAGTTGTGAGAAATTTTAATTGTTATATCTAACCTATGACTGTAAAACGAGCTTTCTTGGTTAGCTAAGAAATTGACACCAGACAAATACAGTTAAAGATCAATAAAATAAACATAGTTCGAATAGTGAGCTTTCGGTGAATTATAAATATAGTAAGTTTTTTATAATTATGAAACATCAAGGTCATTGAAGTATAAAAAATTATAACAATTGACGTTTCATAGAATATTTATAAAATTTTGAAGTCTACATAATTATAAGATATGTGATATTGTTTGTTTTGTAACTGAGGCGTCCGGATGCGGAACTTCCCTTGGCCCTGTTTTGGATTCAACTGCTGTATTCATATCGCCATACCTATCTGAATTTTTCCAAATCCACTAGATACGAAGGCCGCCTGGAAACTAGTACCCGTTCGAGTACTAACAAATATTAAAAATAATAAACGTTTTATTTGTAAAGTACATACTACTTTTCTACATAGTCGCTGTATTAATTTAAGAATTTGTCATAACTTGTACTTGTACTTCATAGTCTTCCGCCTCCAGTTCATTGGATAAGTACAGTGTGTTCATTTTATGTTGTAGGAACCGTCTTTTAGAAATATCAACTATAGTTCTAATTTGCCACTCTATTAGTATCATAGTATTATTTATACTTCAGTAACGTCGTAAATGTCAGTTGTCAAATTATT
>JAHWXV010272585.1:0-18300 GCA_024586415.1 Phrixothrix hirtus | reverse complement strand
CTTTGATGTTGTATAAATTTTATTTGAGACATTTTTTCGTACAACCCTTACTTTTTAAACTATTTCGTTGTCTCAAGATAAATGGGACACCCAGTATATAAATTAACAAACTTTTATTGAAAAACTTTTTAAAAAAAAATATCCAATAAATCTGTTATGTTGAACGGAGCTTATAAAAAAGCGTTCAGCTTGTTCGAACGTATTGAAAAAAAGTCATATATATATATGGAATTGGACTCTGCGTCAAAAGTACTTGCAATATTCTCATTGCCACTGAATGGCCGACAATTTATACATTTACTCGGTTTTAGAACTTGTTCTAGAAACTTGTAGTTTGACTGATAGAGCGACTTTGAGAATATATATAGGTTTAAAATTTTAATCCATTTTCAGCAATAAGCATCTCCATGATCAAGTTCGTTTTTCTGCAGCTACTAGAGCCGCAGATCACACAATGTACACTATTGCTTAACAATTTTCCGTGTTTTTCATTTTGCCGTTCGTCTTCCGTATCAAAATTACATATTGGTAAAGTACATTCTTGCTTAATTATTCTCATCGCTAGCAGCAGCCCATAGGCTTAACGGTAAATACAAAACTAATTCTAGGAATGTGATATGAGTTATAAGATATAGGGAGTTTGAAATCCAAATATTTATAAGTATAATTCTTTATTTGTATAACTTATTACAAAATGTTTTTTTATTAATTAATAATAGTAATACTTAAGCCTACATTATTCTAATTTTCTTAATCAACACTTATATAATAATAAAAAATAACTACGCGCATCCTGTCCGATAATAAACGAGAACTTCAGCTTCCGCGTGCTAATTATAACTCTTATCACTCTCTCCTTCTTAATTATTTTATCGTAATAGGAATTAAATTAAACTTCTTTCACTTCTAATGTTAAAGGACTATATTTTATTATTGTTTCGTGCAATATTACGCAGTAGACACAGATCCAGCTTCAAAATTCTGAACAGCTTCCATCTCCAATTTAATGTCTACAATTGAACCCTTGAACCTCTCGTTTTGCTTGGAACAATCGATCACGAATACGGGGCAATCATTATACTCATTATAATCAGAGGTTGATTGTGCTATTTTCTGTAGTAATGATGTTGGAATTGTATGTAATTTACATATACTTGAGAATAATCGACCACGGGAAAGTTCAAACGTACGTGTCCATACGGATATGTATCGAAATTTAAGTTAAGTTGTAAACATATGACGTTAAGGAGCTGAAATTTGAAGCATCGCTATTTTTATAATTTTTCTGGTTTTTTCGAACGCCTACCAACACCTATCGTGGTTTTTTTAAACTGTTCGATCTATTTATTGGCCAAATGTCAATTTTAGTTATTTTTAATGTCTATAGAATCGTATAGCTTAAGTTTCGTTTAACCACTTGATGATAAATGGGCTACCTTCCAACTGATTTCAGTTAAAGTTATTGTTAAATCATCACCTTTATAGCAATCATTGTAAGATATGGCCATAATTAAAATCAGCTCTTGTCGCATATTAAGGATAGGCAGCTTATATAGCTTGGCAAATCCAAATATGTGTTTTAATGGAATGCATGCTACAAAGCGTATCAATTCATCATCGACTTCTTTGTACTGATGTTAAGCATCAACGTTGTCATTTGGATTCCATCCCATTAGATTTAGAAGCTTGTTCACCTCAGGGGTATATGAAAAGTAACTCTTGGGTGTACTAGTAATTCTAGGTAATCTACAAACGTCAACTTTTTTATCCATCCAACTCATAGGGTAGTTCTTCGAATAAAAAGCATGGGAAGCTATTGGCTAATTTACACGACTTTTGTGCTTCATTTGGCTTAATTGATCCAGTAATATAAATGTAACTGTTATATGTATTTGTTATTAGCCCCTGAGTATGAATTAAAATTCGTATTTCATCCAATAAGCCATATGTTATAGACCCATAAAACAAATAGATGTATATGTGTTCCTTTATAATGTCATCATAGTAAACACGTTTAAAAACATTAAGATCGGCAATGGTCATTGCTGTTGTTGTCATTGTACCGAACCTCAATTCCAATTGAACGTGAAAAATGCTTTTCTGCGGCATACAGTTTCTTATTTCATTCATCTCTTGCCTTGTCAGACGACGTACAAGGAATAAATTTTGATACAGGTGATGTGTCTCTTTTATAGTAACGGCCGCAGCCGTCGCTAAACCTAAGCCCATTTTCTTTTAGTTCTAAACGAACAGAAACTTCTTCTTTTCCAAAATCAATCGTAGTATTTGTTATAGAGTCTGTATTGGCTTCCAAATATGGCGGATTAAATGATACCTTATCCAGCCTTAATCCAGGCATCACAGATTTGTCTATTTCGTACAAAATTCATACCTTTTCTCCGTTCCTATACGCTTCTGTTATTATATTACACCATATATGTTTATTTGTATGCTTAAGTATTTGAATGTCCAAATCAGAGGAATTTACCGCGTTGGCGTATAATTCTTTAGGACTAAATCCTAGCATGCGTCCAATACTGCCCGACTTACGAAAATTAATGTCGTAGGAACTTTTCAAGATACACTGTAGGGTATTATGATTTGCCTTCAGATGGAAAGTTTCTGCTGTAGTCTCCTATATTTCGAAAAATCTAGTTTCCAAGTACTTCTAAATTTCATTGATTTCATATGCACCGTGTGGAATGTTAATTACTTTTGTTTAAGCATCTATGAAGTATGGTTTGTCATTTCCTTTAGTGATTTTTCGTATCAAGTTATAACCATAAAATCCAACGGGTCCCAGAACGTATTTATATCTCGAATCTAACTCAATGGATGGATAAAAATAATAATTTGCTGTATTACCTTCATCTTCTAAACGGAATGTTAACGATATAAAGACTGAAGTATCTCATAAATGTTATTTACTTGCATAGAAAATTTAGACATAAATGGCTGCAAAAGTTTTGTATCGAAGGTTTGTTCTCTGTGATAGCTATAGTAGATTTTGCAGCCCCGAAAGTAGCTAATAATTTCCGTAGGTGGTACAAGATTACCGAAGCTGTCAAAATAGAATACTTTATTCGCATTATTCCTGTAAGATACCCAATGTTTACCTAGACCTCCTTGGTCGTCAAATTTTACTATTCTACAATCGCGAATCCATGGTTACTTCGGTAAATTATCGCGCATAAATACAGCTCGAAAGTTTCTTATGTTTTTAGCATACTTTTTCAAATACAAGTTGGTTAGCGCTCTTTCAGGTAACGTTATTAGTTTTTTGAACTACTTCTGCCATCCAGATTTAAATATAGTGAGCTTCCTGCCTTATAGGGTTTCTAATATACCCATCGCATATCTTTCCAATAGCAATTGCTTCCGTGACCTTATTAGCCTTTCACTCTTTTCTTGAAGCTTTCAAGCTGCCTTAGAATCCTGTAAGGCTTCAGCTATTACAAAAGCTCCCGCTGCAAGTGCTACCACTGCAGAAAGACCGACAACTACAGGTATCAGAAATGGAAGAGAGCCTCCTGTTTTCGGTAGCGGTATTACTCGAGGAACTTTAATACTCTTTCTATCACCTATAGCTTTTACCGCAAAACGATCCACCATTAGTTCTGGATTTATCGAACTAAGGAGGTTTGCTCCCATGTTTTCGCTAAATTTGACCATATCATTTACTTTGTTCAATATGCTCTTATTGAAATTTCCGTTTCAGAGCTTAAAAATCCTCCTTCTGTGTAATTTTCGAGACCTTACCAGTTCCTCTCTTCTTCTTTTACCAGATGTACATCTCATACCCAGTTTTCTTCTGGCTTTCATAGCAACAGTTACGGTTAATGCGGCCGCTTTCTCTACGAAAGAAGCGTCCCTAGATAAAACTTCTTCCCAAGCTGTATCTTCTAGAACATGATCAGCTTTATGCCTTTCGTTTAAGTCGTTTCTAGTACTACAAGCATTAATACGCTGTTTACAAGATTCATCCAAGGGATTAATACCTGGATCATTACGAAGAATACGCTTTTCTAATTTAGTGCAAGGTCCACAAAATCGATATCCGGGAAGATGTTCTCCAAACGGCATCTTGCTTATATGCGTATTCACAATACCTTCTCCTTCTCGGTGCTTAATAATACTGATCACTATTTATAGATATCAACCTATACAGGTTTGCAAAATTAAACCGAGTTCTTCTAATCATATTTTTATTATTATTATGGTTACATCTAATTAATTACACTTATTATATCTATTAAATAACAAACCGAGCTTCACATTGACATGAAATGTTTAAGTTATTATTAAATTTCTTATATAAATCATGAACTCTATTCTCAAGATTCGTATTAAAGCTATTACTAAACTTGTAACACAAATCATACATAACTATTCTATGCTAAAGCCATCTTAGTTTCTCTAAAAATGTATTCATATTTAATTGTAGTTTCTGCTGCATTCTTACAATATTATTCTTACGCCTAGTTAGCTACACCTTGTTATATCCATTAGATGTCATTATTGTTATCACTATTTTGAAAATCCCAATTCTATTAAGGTCGAGCGCAACTCCTTTTTCTTCGAGTTCGTTAATGCCTCTATATCAAAACTTTGTATGCGATTCTATATACATTTCTCCCACACAATTTTAATTATTGGTTTGTTTTGCTACGTTGTTCAATTTCAAAATATGCTTGAACACATTATATTTAAGACTTACAGAAATAGAACGTGCAAACTTGATAAGAAATGAAAACCTCAGCTTTTACGTGCTAATTATAACTCTAAGTGTCTGATAAGAAAATGCTTTCGCATGCTAATTATAATCTACTCTTACTATATTTCCAGTCTGGACTGATAAAAAATGAGGATATCGGCTTTTGCATTTCAATTATATATAAATCTGACTCATTCCGTCGCATACGAAAATGTTTCGCATGCTAATTATAATCTAATCTGACTACATTTGCCTGATAGTCTGATAAGAAATGAGCATATCAGCTTTTGCACGTCAATTATATGTAAATCTGACTCATTTCCTGTCTGGACAGATAAGAAAATGCTTTTGCATGATAATCTCACTACATATTCCTGCTATGCTGATAAGAAACGAGAACATCAATAATTAGTTGTCTTTACTACAAAAAATGCACATATTATTTACGCTAACTTTGTTTTTTTAATCCTGCGCATGCGCCGACACGCCCAAAAACGGTAGCACACAAAATGTCCATCGCCACCTCGCCCCAAAATGGCCGACTATTTAATAATTAATTGTCTTTCTCCATCTCCTTTCGTACAAAAAGATGTACATGCTGTAGCCTTCTATCATGATGATATTCACGTTAAGACCCATTTTTCAATACTGCTCATGCGCCGCCTTGCCCCATAATGTCTGGACACAAAGTGGTTGACTCCCTCACTCCCAAAATGGCCCACCTACAAAATGGCCAATCACAAAATGGCCGACTATTCCCACCGCTTATGCAAAATGGCCCACTTACAAAATGGCTTACTCCTGCCATAAAATGGCGGCGGATCACCCACAAAATGGCAGAATACCCACACTCTACCCAAAAAAATGACGCGCCCACAAAATGGGCCACCTACAAAATGGCGGACGCCTCCCACAACATGGGCGCTGCTGACTCCTGCAACAAGATATCCGCCACCGACTCCTCTCACAAGATATCCGCCACCGACTACTCCCACAGGATGTCCGCCGTTGACTCCTCCCACATGATGGCTGCCAAACTTCAAAAGCGGAGTTATATAGCGTTTTCGCTCAGAACCCGCATAGTATAGCTACTGAGGAGTCATGGTAATCACGTTGTATTGTCACTACGTCGTGTTATCGTTTATAACCTGTATTACTGTGTAGTTAAGTGTAATCTGCGTTCTGGTTTAATCTAGATAAAAGAAAATGTGGCTATGGAACGCTTTATGCTTATTTTCACCTTTTGCACCTCAGATCTCGGATGATAATTTAATTTACGAGAGAACTGTTGATGTTGGCATTTCAATTCGACGTTCACTGTATATACTTTTATGTTTTACGTTAGTTAATATATTTACTGTTTACATTGACAGAATTAAATATAGCACAAGGTAAAGCTTTGAATGATACTATCAAGAGCTTAAGAAGTTTCGTTCAAAGGGCTGTGTATTAAGGCGCAGTAAATGACCAAGGACAAAGAAGTAAGTTTTATAATTAGGAAGCGTAAGCCCCGTGAACTGATCCAATTTAAAATACAATTGCTAATTAAATTAATCAGAACATAACAATTTACTACCCGTTATTAGCCTATAACGGTAGCACGTTGAGAAGCAACTATAATGCTTTGATAAGGACAGTTACCAACTCGTAGAATGAAAAGACACATGCAAAAAGCAGGCAATAAAAGAAACTTCGATAAGCTTTGTTTATCGAAAATTTTAGTACAATTCTAATAAAGGTTTTAAATTTAAATTTAAGGACCTTGGATCACGACACTTACTTGCAATAGAATTTTCGAAATGCAATTTTCCCAAAAATAAATTAACAAGCTAATAAAGTCACGGCCCTTTGTATTTAAATATACAGAAAGGGAATTTATTTAAAGACCGTGATTGAATTATATACGGTAAATGTTTAACAAATTAAGAATATATAGGAAAATTTCAAAGGTGGATACGAGGTCCATAAAAATAATATCTTATTGAAACTTAACTAAGAATAGTATTTTAAGTAATTTTAACCATTCTTTTAAATTATGCGACTTCAGATACAATATATGCTCAAACACTTTTTTTCTTAAGGTATTCAAAGTTCTAAATTTTGCGTATAGTTAATGGTAGCCTATTGCATATCTTAAATGCGGAAAAACAACAATTTTTCTCCGTTACAGTTAGTCGATGTTTTGGAAAGTTGTATTGATGTATATGTCCTCTGGTATTATAATTATGCACACCGTGATTACCTTCAAACGATATTTTATTTCTAAATATGTATAGTATAAAGTTATAAATATATATTCCAAAAACTGTCAATAGTTTGTTACTTTTAAATACTCCCCTACAGGTCTGATTGTATTTGAGCCCAAATATGATGGTTCAGATAATTTGGTATATGTATAACAGAAATTTAATTAATATCTCTACATTGTCCCCAACAAATGATCCGACAACTAATTAATGATTGAAGATATGCATAGTAAACGATTTTCAATTCCATTAAATTGAGATATTTTCTCAATATTCTTATTATGTAGTATACAGGGTTTAATTTCTTTCCAAGATTTTTTGTATCACTAGACTAACTTAAGATGTTGTCTATTGTAACTCCTGAAACATTGCTTTTTTCCAACAGATTAATACTTTTATTATTTATGTAAAGGGTGTTGTCATTATTTTTTTCGGTGTCATAGTTTGTCCTAAACAATATTACGGCTATTTTGTTATGCTTTAGAACTAATTTATTTTGAGCAAACCATTCGGTAGCTTTCTGCTTTATTTTGCTTGCAACATGCGCCATTTCTGTTAAGGTTTTACTCCATATCAATAGGTTTCCATCACCCGCAAAATTTTTTGTTACTTTTAGTACATAATGAAATAGTTCTCTACAGGTCATTAATATAAATTATAAACAAAAGGGGGCCTAATTTACTACTTTGGGGTACACTTTGTTGCAGTACTTGCTTTTCAGAAATATAGTTTAGGGTATTTACATCTGTTATTACTTGATGAAATTTTGCGGTTGGTAAAATATCCAGTATAAATCATTGCCTCGTATTCGAAATTTTTCTAATTTTTTGAGTATTATAGTATGACTTAAACAATCAAAAGCTTTAGAAAGACCAAAAAATGTACCCAAATAATTTCTTTTCCTTTCAAGTTATCTAAAATATTATCAATCAGACTAAATATGGCAGTCTCTGTTGATTTTTCCTTTGTATAGTCAGGTTGGTCTGGATTCAAAAGCTTATATTTTGTAAAAAAAATAGGTTATCCTATTTAGAATTACAGATTCAAAGATTTTTGCAAAGGAAGACAATATGCTAATTGGCCTATTATTAGAGATTGGTATTGGATCTCCTGTTTTGTGTAAAGGAATAACTAGAACTTCTTTAAGCTTTCCAGACAAAATGCCACACTACCGAAAGTTTTATATTATATAATCTAAAGATTTGTAATACTTTGGAATGTTATTTGAATAGGTACTTTCGTTTTACATGTTTGAATATCGCAGTTGGTTTTTTATCTAAAATGAATAAATAATTTTTTTATTAAATTTGGAGTTACTAAAATCATGCTTTAAAGTATACTGCATTGAGCCTTTAGATACATACCAAGTATGTTATATTTTCGAAAAGCTTTATTTAAGTTAATTTAAAATATTGAAAAATATACTGGAAGTTCCGTTTAAAAAACATAAGTTTTGATTTATTTCTAGAAATTGGTACATGAAAAGAAAATATTTGACTATCCGGCTAAATTTTACCTAAACAACTGCATAATAAAGTAGATACGGAAGGTGCTTAGAAATAGCATTTTTTCAATTTTGCCAGGTACCTCAGAAACAAAAAGAGATATTGAAATTTGGTTTTGAACGTCATAAATTTCTCAAAAAGAGACAAAGTTCGCGTAAATATCAACTATCTACTTTTACCAATAATGGAGATATCCTCCAAACTCAATCAAATTTTTTAAGAACATTTGCATGTAATAGGCCAAGCACCCATTTATTAGTAAATAAACAGAGTGCAATTCGATATGTTGTTTTAATTTGTTATTTAAGCAAATAGATTCATAGTTTTCTTGACGGTTTGTAATGAATTAATTGTGACAAATTCCAGCAGTTCATAAAATGTTTTCGTGTGCATAATTTTTCAAAAAGGGCTTAATGGAATTTAATAACCTGAAAACTCTGTGTCATGTAAAACATAGAGTTTGCCATTTTAGTTTCAAAAACTATTTCAAAGCAACCCTGTATATAAAATATGCTTTTGATAGGACGAACATACAAAAAAGCTTTAGCAGACTTTATATTTAGAATTAAATACAACAAAACCTCTAACTAGCCTATATATTTTAATTCGTTAAAGATAATGCCTAAAACATATTTCGCCGTGGCAGTGCATTACCAATTAAGACTAAATAAACGACAAAGAAGAAAATAACAATTAAAATTTAAGGTATAGCATTAAGACTTAACATACGTGATGAATATAACAATAATTTACAATAACAAATGAACTATTGAAAGTGTATTTGTCAAATAAATTTGTAACTAAAGTAAAATTATCCATAAGAGAAAATTCGATAAAAGCTTGTTACATATTTATTTACAGATCAAAGTACAAATATTTAATATTTTACAGTTGCGAATTAAAGATGAAAATTGCATGCTAGTTTAAAACGACTGGTAGACACCGAAATTAATAATTCAATAAATACGTTGTTCTAACATTAGAAATTTAAATAAACTAGCATTTAATATAAATTTCTAAATAATTTGCTGTAATATAGGATAACCAGTAATATTATGTTTTAAACTAAGTTTCTCAAACTATAAAAGTAAATATTTTTATAAGTTTCAAAGTGCTCGGTAATAAACTGATCTCTAGTGATTTAAATAAGTGTAAAAAAAATAAAACTTCAAAGCAATAGGATGTAAAATGAAATTAGAACGGAAATCTATCGTTTTCCATCTCAAGCGTGAAACAAAGAATATGAAATTTGGAACATACTTATTGGGTAATAGAAAATGTCGGAGTTCGATCACGCATTAAGCGTCATATTATCTTGTGCAAGAGTTTACTCTGTTTTACTAATCAATCGAGCTAGCTGAGTTTGCATTGAAGCTAGAAATGTAAATTCGAACTTCACTTGTGGCACGTATGAAGGATCGTGTCATTAGAAAGCCCTGGAGTTAGACAAGTCAACATAACTATACCTTTCCTAATATAAAGCACTATAATAAATTCAACATTCAAATTCGCAACCGTATAGAAGTACCGTTAGTTTGAATAGGGTATTTAAAGGGAAGTAAATCCCTTTAAGACAGACTTCCTTGAAGAGATAAGTCTGATGGAAGCCTAATTATTTTAAATCAAAGATAATGCAAACGTAACTTAAACGCAAGTGTATTTATAAAATCGCTTTGTATACTTAAATAACAAATAAAACCATGGGTGCTTCTTGAATGCTAATTTAACTTTTAAATTTTGTTTTAATTTGAATAAATACCAGAAGTTCCTTCTCGAATTCAAACAAAAGCATTGCAGTAAATACTTGTTTACGGTCTGTCATGACAGTTGGTATAGAGAAGTAACTGAAGGGAGGTAGTAAATATTAAATGTTTTCTTTAAGATTAATGTGAATTAGATTTAGATGAAAATGTTGTTCACTTGAAACTTATTTATTTGATTTTTATTAAATAAACCTATATAACATAAAGCTTATGATTCTTACTTGGTGAAGTATAACAAAGTCGTTAATCATATAATACTAGTGAGACCGCCGAGTTCTAACGTAATTAGTTAAATGGAAAGATTTTGGTAATTTTCTCTTTCAGTAAATAAGGAACTGTAACATAAAAGTCCGTTTTTTAAAAGGGTGTTAACCCAGAACTTGTTGATAAGGATTAATACAGTTCAAACTAGTATGCCTACCTCAATCCTAAAACCAACAAATGTTACGTAAATGAGTAACGTGATAAAACAATTTACTAAAATTGTTTAATGGTTGCCAAACGAGGTAGACAACTCGATACTTTAACAGTGTATCTAACTCTGTAACAAACGTAATCCGATATTCTAATAAACAACTCTTAAATGTCTGAGAGAAGATATAAATATAAAGGAAAACCCTTATATGCTATGCTAGGTAAAATAGACTTCGCAATTCCAGTTCTTTAGGAAAATTAATTGATATAATGAAGTCATTTTCATTTACGATGATTCATTTAAGGTACCTATGAAGTCACTTTGTAGAATATTCCGGAATAAATTTTGTACACATTGGTAAATATTGCCAATATTTATAAATTAATTGTAAACACTTCTTACAGATACTTTTGTTTAACCTTTTTAAATACTGCAGTTATTTCTTTATCCAAAATGCATCAGTAATTATTGATTAAATTTGGAATTACTAATACCATCAGTATTACGCCCTTAACAAATACTTCAACAAAAATTCGAGATAACCACATAAGCAGCACGTTATATGAAAATCTTAGAACAGTCAGTTAGATTATGCTATTCGGAGTTTTAATTTGTAGTAGTTGCATTATCAATATTATAATATTGAGTTATTCTATATATGTCGTTGGGAATTGATTAGGGTTGACTTTGTACCTCAAAGCGCAGTATCCTTTAATTCTTTGTATAATGGGATTCAAAATGGAATAAATATGTATTTTCTATTTCAAAATAAAGCTTTGAAATTAAATAAATTGCGGTCTGTTTAGTAAAGGCTATATAAATACTATACATTGATAGAAAATCTAAGTCTATTGCTTTCATAATAAAATGTCAAAATCTAAAAAATAACGGTTGTGTTTAAAGTACAAGATTTAATACACCAAACTTTAAAAATTTAGCAATATTTAAACTTATGTATTACTCACTTTATTCTACCGGCGCATTTTACGATTAGTTCCAATAATATTATAAAATATTAGATATGTGTTTTCAATGGTGTAGTGTCTTTTAAGCGTATGTCCACAAATAATCCGTATAAACTGATTGCTCTCCAAAGCAATTAAACAGAATTAGAAACATTATTTACAGGTTTAAAGTAAATCTTATTCCTATAAAGACAGACCAACCGACTACTTTCTCAATAAAATAAATAATTTACAGACCTCTGACAGTTACGAATCTTATCTGGCTTACAAATAGATTTTATTGGATTTAAACAATCAACACTAACCCTTAGCTCTGTTTGTCGTAAATAACTGCGCATTAGGCAAAACCATTTAGTACAAATAATGTATTACTAGTATTTGCATAACCATTTTAATTTTGCTACACAGGTAAATCTAATGTATGTAAAAAGATAATATGTAATTAAGCGTTAGAGATCAGGTTTTAGTCATGGTTTTATAACTAGAAAATACGTTAATCAGATTTACTTGAAATTAGCATCTTTGAATCGGAACACGAACCAAAATTTGACATTTTAATCAAAAAATTCGCTTAAATCTAAAGTTCTAATTTTCGTTCTGAATTAGTAAATCGATTATGTTTTCGCCCAATAGCGAAATATTGTATATGTATTTATTCAGCGGAATATTAATCTCTAACTAATTGACAAAATAAAATATTTAATGAAGCAAATATTAAAATACTTTATATTAATGTAGATGCAAATACAGTAACTATTGACGTTCTTCTATAGTATAGAGAGGCAACAATATGCATCGCAATAAATTAAATAGCCCCTAGTTCCATATGAATTGTACCGTCAAACGAGAATTGCACGTTAGAGAGTTTTCAACAGTTGTACATGCTTTAAAAGACTTAGGTGGTTGTTATTATCACAACCCAATTCTACATTAAATAAGTGCATACTATCTTAGCTACTTCTAATGTTAACTATATTCCTCGAAATATATGCTACAGGTATGTTATGCCAACAGAATGCTATTCATTTGAAATTCCTGTTACTCTGTTTAATATCATAGATAGGTTGATTTACATTTCAATTTCATTAAACGGGAATACAAAATAGATAAAATAGATATAAAAATTAAGTTAATGTGGGTTACTACTTACTCGGATATAAAATGGTAAACATTGAAATCATTCTAACGTTGTTTGAGCTATTTATTAGGTAGTGTAAAGAAACGAAGAGAATTTAATATATTAATCTGTTATCACTATTTTTAACTGTTATGATTTACAGCGCTAGACGCAAAATTTACCATTAATAAATGCAATATGTTGCTAATTAGGTAATCTTAAGTGTATAATGAACTAAAATTGATTTTAACATGAATCCATCATAAATATTCAACAATAATTCAAATATTAAACGAAATAAAGCAGGGCCAACTAATCAAATATATAACTCCTGAACACACGGTACTGGTATGAATAAAATAGTCCATATGGCGGTGAACGTTTCTAAGTACATTAAAAAGGTATAACAAAAGATTACTAAAACAAATGCGACATAATTAAATGCCGATAACTTATTTTATTTGAATTAAGCATAACGATATATAAGAGATTCTCGAGGTATTACAATATTTCCATATTTTTGACCCACATTGCATATACATGTAAAATAACATGTTCAAATTGATAACACTCCGGCACAAGGCCTTTACGATAACTCATCCTTTACTTTTGCATCGTTATTAATGAGTGCTTAATTGTACGTACTCGTAATTTCAAGGATAGGTTACGGACTTGATAAAGGTTCAGGTTAGCAGTTCTGACTTCCTAATTAACCTCCTTGATAATTTTACGTCAACCAATTGTGACTACATGTACATGGGATAATTTGATAAAAAAGTCCATAATATTTAACACTTGCAAAATTAATAGAATAGTCCAAACAAAACTGATCACCGATAATTTCACTCATTTAAACATAAGCACGCACGCACACACGCGCGCATGCACGCGGGCACGCACGCGCGCGCGCACCCACGCCCACACGCACGCACGTACGTAATCACGCACGCGCGTACGCACACTCGCACGCTCATACGCACGCACGCCCCGCGCCAGCGGGCACACACGCACGCACGCACTAACGCATGCACGTACGCCGCATACAAGCACGCGGGCATGCACGAATCCATGCACGCAGGTACGCACGCACGCATGCACGAACGCACGCGCGAGGCCGCACACCCACGTGCACGTGCAAGCACACGCACACGCACACGAACACGCATACGCACACGCACACGCACAATCACACGCACAATCACACGCACACGCACATGCAAACGCACACGCACACGCACACACACACCCACACGCACACGTACACGTATACGTGCACGCACATGCACATGCACTCTCACGCGCACACGCATATGCACACACATACGCACACCCACACGTACACGCACACGCACACACACACGCACACGCACACGCACACGCTCACACGCACACACACACACAGATTTAGACACACGCACACACATATACGTTTACCTTCAACATAATTGTTTATAGTTTTATTCTGTTAATGTCAAAATAATTTTGTATATGTTTTACGACCGTCCTGAAGATGTATACAACAGCATGCGAAATATTGACGTCGTAATTGAAATTAACTATACATGGCTTGCCGTAACACAGTGTCTATTATTAAATCTTAGTATTAGCGCCAAGTAGCCCGAGATTCCTTGGATGAAACGTAATTAAGTTGTTGTTAGAGGTCGAACCCAGTTATTAATAAATCTTATAGATATATAATAGGAGCATCTTTTAAAATTATTTTCAAATATACAGGGTGATTCATATTACAATGGCATATCAAAGTTGTGTTTTTACCTATGGAACATCCTATATATTTTTGCAAATTCTGATAGCACTTAATGCATAGATTAAAAAACATATGAAGCACTATGCCTCTAGAGTTACAAATAAGGGAGCTCTAAGCGTAACAATATAATAGATGAAAGGAAATAATGATTATTGTGCTAGAACCTTAAAATTGAAGATGCACTTTAAATTACCATCACATGCTATTTTATATGGCCGCTAAAGCGTTAATGACGCGTTTGATAGTGATCACTTTTAGTTGTTTGATTACTTGCATTAAAGTTAATTTATAACAAAAGGTTCAGAGATTTAATGTACAGTATATGCATCTGAAAATGAGTTACTTTAGAATGACAAATACTTGTATTCGTAATAACAACAAATTGTTACTTCACCCTATTATTTCATAAATTCCTAATTTAAGAAAACTCATGTTCAGATGAATAATACTGTACTTATTACTATTTATAGTAATTGTTCACACGTACGCCATTCTATCTGCCTACACTTTTGTATGCGTTTTTTAGAAACGCTCTCTCACATTGCGTGGTATTTCAGGAGTTATACTAGCAAATGCCTTTCTTATACTAATCTTCATATCTTCTATTGTCGGCTAATATTTATACACTCTAGATTTATATTACCCGAAAAGAAAGAATCCATTACTATAAGATCTGAAAATTTAGCCGGCCAGCGAATTGGACCATTTTAAATAGGCGATAACTCGACGGGTAGAATGCGCCGGTGCACCGTCCTGCTGGTAGATCGAGTTGACTCTTAGGTGCAGGTCGACATTCTCCAATTGAAGAGGTAGTTTATTTTGAATAAATTGTAAGTATTCTTGCCCGTCCAAGTAGTCGTCAAGCAAGTGTGGGCCTATAACGTAGTTACCAACGATTCCACCCCATACGTTTACGGACCACAAACGTTGGTTGTCTATCATTCATATCTATCTGGGATTTTCTCTTGCATAATAGTGCAAGTTCGTTACTTTTAAGAGTGGCTTCGTCTGTAAAAAGGATCTTATGTACAAAACACTCGTCATTCTGCAAATTTTCATCCACATATTGACAAAAATTCATACGACTACGAAAATAGTTGCCATGTAATTATTGATTTAAGAAAATATGATAATCGTAAAATCTGTGCTTTTTAAAATCCTTTGAATCACAGAACGGCTGAGATCTAAATTTTTATACACACTCGCTATAATATTGAACTCCATGTCTTCGTTTGCTACACGATTTTCGAAGTACTTCTTTTTATATTCTACGCTTTCACTTCGTATAAACCTTTTCATTGCCATTTCAAAACTTTCTTTGCGCGGCGATCCTCTTGTTGGATATCTTTCACAATATACTCGTGCTGCCAACAGGGAAGCTTTAAAACGCTCTCCTAAAGAAAAATCATACAACCCCTTTCTTCGACAGTAAAATTTTTGTTTTCTATTTAAAATTATAAACGTAGAATAAAATAACAAAACGAGAAACCAATAAATGAACACAATAAAGAATAACGAAAGACAACTAAACAGGATACACGAAATAACTAACGAAAGCAATCGGTAGTAATCTAGAAGATTTGTATGCGTAGCTGATATCAGACTTATCAAGCTAATAGAGTATCTACTGTTTCTGAAATTTAATGTACTAGATTACTTTCTACTTATGTTTCCTTCGATGCAGATTCCAAGGGACTGAAATGCAAGTACTTGAATAATATAATACTAATGTTGAATTAAAGAGTAATTGGTCTTATCAAAACGCGTGTGCAGATTGCTTTGCAAGCAGATAAAGGTCTAATCGCATGTCTTATCATATCATATTCAAGCACGCACAATATGTACACAATATGATTAATATACAATAAATAATAACTCAATACATTACAGATATAAAAATGAAAAGCTTACATCACGTTTGTCGCCATATAACGTAACTGAAATATGTAGCTTTCAATAAGTTCTGAAGAATGGTGTTGCTTACAGACTAATAACTACATTTTTGCATTTGACGGAGCTAAAACGAATAGAATTACATAAAATAAGATAAAATCAAAGGACACGCATAATTACTATCTACTCGTAGAGTAGCTTACTTGTTGATTACTTTATTAGAGCTGTTTTAAAGTGTAGTATGATTTTAGCAATTAAATTATTAGCAACAATCTTGAAAAAGTTCAGAAAACAATCAATTTATCTCAAAAATTTCTATCATTTAACTCCAGTTTTCCAGTTTCCCTAAGTCGCCTCCCAACGTTAACAAAACCCTTTAAATTTGGTACATTTCGAAGGGGAAATTTTTCTGCATATTTTCTGACGACAGCATTAGCTTTACCTAGACACACGCTCAACGTAAGTAGTACGTCGGTATGTTTACGTAATGTAACGTGTACCTGAAATTTAACCCAAAAACACCTTTACTGTTTAAATATGATTTGTTTACCTCAATTAAAAGGCGCTTTGGCCCATTGCAATTTAGTTACACGTAAAAATAATTTAATTTTTCGAATAATCTATTTAGTATCTTTATGTTGAAACCCGGTATATATATATATATATATATATATATATTTATATTACATTTTATTAGTTTAGTTTAATGACGTGTAACGCCATGAATTTAGGTTTCGTCATCATTTGTAATTAATATAGAATTAACTTGATTATGCAGGTATAGATAACAGACAACCGATAACCCCAGGTGCAATTGTTTGTAAACAAAGCATCAATGTTCAAGTACAGACGGTGACCTAGTTTATTTTTATTCTGCCTGCCGGAAATATATAATATCTATCGCATTATTCCAGTTCCTAGTTATCTATTTGGTGGAAATTTCGAAATTATAATTAGCAATTTTTCCCTTCACGTTAATTAAATGCTCATTTTCAATTACGGTTTTAGATACATTGTCTGATTTTCTATATTTTTGTATAATTTAAGGCATAGTTTATCGCCGGATAAACACATAATCAATTATTTTTGTTTTGTAAGGCAATTAATTGTTTAAGGATTTTTCTGATAAGTATTACTGTATACTTATGTAACTAATTTGCCATTTTGACTATTTCACCACATTTCTTACGTTTATTTTATGAGTTACCAAAGAAAAGTGTTCGTAAGGTTGATTTAGGCGTTCCCTGAAAATAGTATGTATTCGAAGCACAAATATAATTTAAAACAATAATGTCCAAACCTTCAAATCAGCAAGGTTTAGAACATGATTTCTGAGAATTGCCATTAAGGCAAGCCCGTTGTATTATATTCCAGACGTAATACTTAGTTTATGTTTTAACTTAATTATTTCCGAAATCGTTTGGTATATGATTTCCACAAGGCGTTAATAGAAAACGTATATTAAAAATCTAGGATCTTAAACATTAGCATTTATTTGTTAAAAGTATAAAACGAATTATTAGTCGACTTTTGCTAGTAGTCAAACAGCTGATCCGTACTGCATGTGTAATGTACTGTTTACGTTTATTTGAAAAGCATACATTACCGTTTAGTTATTGACGTTTCCCTTACCTTAGTTCTTTTCCATAAAACGCAATGTCGGACACAACGTCGGAACATAATAAAATCCCGACGGTCGAGGAATATTACTAATTATCATCCTGTCGTTAACCTGCACGACACCATCTATATAGAAGATGTCGGATCCGCCAAATTACAATATCAAAATCCTTGAAAGCGCTAATTACTGAAAAACTAGCACTACCGTTGTTAACACCATTAAATACAAAGGTTAAATTATAACAAACCGTAGTTACATGGGAATGCACGGACTCGTCCATTTTAACCAAAAAT
>JAHWXV010272541.1:0-14991 GCA_024586415.1 Phrixothrix hirtus | reverse complement strand
CCCTCCAACCTGGTGGAACCCACCAACCCACCAGGACTGGGCAAGCTCATCTATATAGTCTGATGACTAAATACCTGAGAGAAAGGAAGTTAAAAAAAAAAAAACGTGCCTTCATGTATTCTTTTGAAGGTTGGCGCGCTATCGGTATGCCAGTTTTAGTCAGTACTCATTAGTCAGTGCAACAAAATACAGCGGCATAGGATCAAATATGACCCTGCTATGTTCTACACTCGTTTTAAATCTCTTGATTTGATTATAAAATGTCTAGTGTCAATGCTAATTGAAAAGCTCTTACTCAAAACGAACTTGTAGAAATTGTTCAAAGAATAATGAACAGTGATAAAAATGAATGAGATAACGAATTTTCGGACTGTGATGGTGAAAAAGTGACCACTTTACTGAATTGAAGCAAGAAATTGAATCAAAGGAGGATAATAGAGGAATTCAAGAAAATTGCAGGAAAGGTGAATGTACAAATGAAAGACAATACTTTTACGAAAAAATCCATCACCTGCGTCTAGCTGTACTCGTCAAAGTAATATTATTTGTCATTTACCTGGTATAATAGGAGAAGCATGTGAAAAAAAGCCGACAAAACCTATTGAGTCTTGGAAAGTGCACCACTGAAGCTGCAATTTTACATATATTAGTTGAAAGAACCAATTAAAGAATAACAGAAGAAACAGCTAATATAATGATCACAACATTTCATGCCAGTATACAAATGATACTGATACAATAGAAATGAAGGCATTCTTGGGATTGCTTTATTTAGCAGGAGGTCTAAGTCTAACACTGAGGACATGAAATCCTTATTTGCAACACATGGTACTGGACCTGAACTATTTAGGGCTACAATGTCATTAAATCGGTTTCTTTTTTTATTAATGGCTCAAAGTTTTGTCGATAAGAATAATAGGCCAAATAGGATTAGCAATGCCGGCCCACTGGCTGCCATTTCCGAAATATTTACTAATTTTATTGCTAATTTTAAGTTTACTTATAATTGTGGTGAATATGTCACAATAGAAATGCTAATTACATTTAGAGGTAGATGCAAATTTAGAATGTACCTGAAAACTAAAAAACTCTCAATTCCTACTTTGGATGTGCTATCACTTGTTCTTCCAATTGCTAATACGAACCGCAACATCACAGCGGATAATTGGTTTTCATCCTTAGAGGTAATCAATAAATTAAAAAAATTCAAGTTAACTTATATAAGAACAATAAAAAATATATAAGAGGGATCCCTCCAGAATTTTTGCCTCATAAAAGCAGACGTAGCAAGTCTTCTTCGTTTGGACTTACAAAAGACGATACTTTAGTTTCGTACGTTTCTAAAAAGAATCGTGCGGTGTTCTTTATTTAATTAATACACCATACAGATGAAATTGTGGATCGAAAACCAGACATAATTCAATTTTAGAACGCAACCAAAGGAGGCGTCGTTACCTTAGATCAGAAAACAGCTTGTTATAAAGTTGGTTGACGCACTAGTGTCAGCCCTTGCTGCGTTTTGTAAACCTTTAAGTGATAAAACGGCATTTATGAGGCATGTTTGTATAAAGTACCTATTTAAGAAATTTAATTAGAGTAGGATTTCTTGTAAACGCAAAGGTTGAAAGTGATGCAATTTTAAGATTCTTAGAGGAAAAATACATAGTTAATTGGTTACCAGTGTTAAGCGATCCAGTTCTCGAAGAGAAAATTTATTTTAAGTAGTGTCTTTTGTATTTTATTTTTAGATTTTGGATCTGCCTTTGTCAAAGTTATTAATCCACTAGGCCGCTGGTGTCGAAGTTGGGGTTTCTATAACTATGTTTATTCGAAATTTGGTAAGATTTAGGCAGGTACAGTTCCACTCGAAAGGGGTCTTCATCTAATTAGAACACAAGGGCGACTTTGCCTTAAGTCTAAGCTACATCAAAAACATCAAAAATAGTAAGTGCTCTCCACGGTCTTTTGTTTGTATAAAAGAAAGGGATCCAACACATTTCGATTGTTAAAGTAATTTATCAAGAACTACAAGACCGTTTTAATTTGCAAATTTACGTAACGTAATAAAAGATACCTCGTTGCTATCGTTTAATTTTGAATGTCCTGAAACGAGTGGATTATAACCTTCTAATAACTACTGGTTAAATAAACATTTTTTGATCATACGTGTAAATTATTGCAAGCTAATTTTTTGTAAATTTTGTAATTTTATTCTGGTAATTTAAATTGGGTGCCCATTTGTATATATGTTGTTTATGCAGTTTCTTATAAATATTGTAAGTGTCGTTGGTGAAACCTAGAGTTCATTCATTAATTGTCACCATCACTCAGTTACTCCCAGTTGTAACAACCAGCTGGATTTTGTGGATCAATTGTTCTGAGCCTAGGTTTCGCTAGCCAATGTTCTTTGTGTTTAGCAAGTAAGCCCTGTTCAATTGCTCAACTGATTATTGAATTTATGTATATATGCGTGTTTTCGTGTAAACTAAATTAATATAAAGGTGTTCTTGTGGTCAATTTTTGTTATTATTTCACCAGCGTAAAACGTAATTTGCAATTATAGTTATACAGTGCGCGTGCAGAAACCTAGATTGAAATTTAATAAATTTTAGAAATGAAAGTAATAAAGCGTTTACTTTTGAGTGAAAGTAACATTTCCTTAAAAATCTAAAGTTAAGTTAGTTAATTAAATACTATACAGGGTGATCAAGTTCTGAAAACCTGCCCGTATTTATATTACTCAATGCATATTACTCTCTAAATTTTTGCAAATAACGTAAACAATATCTAAAGTTTCAGTTAGCATTTTCTATTGACTTTTATATACAGAGCGATCATAAACAAGTGAGCATTTTTAGCATTAGTACATTTTTTTTAAATCTTAATCTAGTATCTACAGTACCACTAGAGTGTCCGTCTCCACCTTTAAGGTAGGTCACTAACATTGTGATATACAGGATGTTTCGCAAACATCCCCTGATTGCAGTTTGACTTGAGAACAGTGGCGCCCACCTTTTACCGATTTCGGCTTATTTCTACAGTGTTTAGCCTCACAATTACCGACGAACCACATCTCGCTCCACTGTAGCTTTGCCGGCCGTAGTTAAACGCTGGTGATTTCTGCCACATGCGTTATTGTCAATTTAGCCTGGGATACAAGACGGTGGTCCGCAGCTATATGGTATCGTATCGTGGATATTTCAGGTGTTAATTTTAATATATTGTGCAATGCGTTACCAAAAAATCAGCAATTGGATAGATGAATTTTTCTTACTTCATTAGGACGTGATCTTATACAGCCGGAGTTACTACGCAGGGCTCAACAACAACACTTGCCGAGGGAGTTGCGAAATACTATCTGCAGAATGGGCAAATTTGATGTCGAAACCTGTATTTCCTGGCAACAGGAAAGGTAGGTTAGATCTAAAAGGGGAAAATGCCATATTTGTCCATACTCTCAATCAAAACACAACGTGTTCTGCGATAGATGTAGGAAGTTTCTATGCAAGAACCACGCAACAATTTCTACAGAATGCCTAATACGTTACGAAAAGTAAGATTTAAAACGTAATTGTTAATTTTTTTTTGTATGCAAGTATTATAACCATTTTTGTTAGAGGAAGAAAGATTAAATATTTGTAAAATAAAAACAGTTTCCAAAGATACGCGAAAGTGGTATTTTTTTAGTTATTAATCTTTATGTAAATAGTAGTTTTCTCATCGCCTTTTTTAAATTTTTGAAATAAAAATCGATACAATAAAAGTATAATTATTTTGTGTATTAGTATAACGTCAAAAGAGCTTGGAAAATGAAATATAAAAGTTAGATGTCAAAAAATTAAACATATAGCACTCAAAACAGTGAAGGTCATTTTTGACCCTGTCATATATGTTACAATAATATACCATGTTACTTAAGGTTTAATCAATTTTAACTAGTGTTTTAAGGATGACTGTAACGAGTGTCCGAATTCTGTAACGTGTTGGGCTAGTTCTTGATCATAATAGATGTTGAGACTTAGTTCAAACACTGAAACATGCATACGGCGGTATAGCTCTATTTTAGTCGAAGATGGGTCTTTTGGATGTTACGGCAGCTTTCTAAAACGTATCTTAATACATACAAGTTAAAATTATTTATACGGCTACTTCCCAGTGTAAACTGAGGTTTATTACAGGTTCTAGTTTAAGTACAGTTTCGGTTTTGCTACACCCTGTATAGGTATATTTTAGTCATCTCTTTGATCTAATTAGTTTAATTAAAACCTGATATTTGATTCAGTTATTATTTATAAGCTTTTTACCATTGTTATGTATTTATCGAGCTCGATGTATATACTTGTATTGTCATACTTTATGTACGTTCAGTTTTGTGATACAATTTGATGTATCTTATTTAGTTAACCATGTTTGCAATTTTATGTATTTGAAATTTGTACATGCTCGGAACTGTATATTTTGAGTAATTTATTTTTATTTAGATTTTACCTTTATTTTTATATTTTGTAGTTGAACTACACTTGCAGTGCACTACTTTAATACCTAACTGTATTTTTATACCTTTAAATAAGAAGTCTTAAGATAGTAAATTATTTATTTAATAATAAATGGTGCTATTTACAATTTGAATTTAAGTTTGGTTTAAAACCTATTTACAATAGCTAGCGCTTGCTTCTATTTGTATCTGGTATACTAGATGGCGATTAAAAGCGCTTTCGTTGAAATGTTAACCAATCTCAAAGATTTCTGGGTAGTAGATCAAAATGGCGAAGTTTGTTAGTGCGATCGTGGTGCAACTACTTATGCTGTTCTTGTCGGTGTTTTGTGCATTAGGTAAATGAAATTTGGTGAAGCTTTAATTGTTCTTAACTCGAGGTTATCCAGGTAAATTGAGAAACGACACCCAGGGTGGCATCAGCATGGGGTAAACGGCCCAAACTATGGCTGGACCTCCGTCCCGTAAAGGAAAAGGATATGCCGCAATGCCATACAGCAATACGGTAAGTTTCAATACAGTTAACTCTTTTGTCAAACGGTTTAAAATTGCTTAATTTGAAATGAAAGTGAAATACGCGGTAAAAAACTTCGTGATTCCGGACGTTCTACTTGTTCTGCAGAAGAACGCTATTCTCTGTTCAATTTATATTTAATTTCGGAAAGCGAACCAAGATATTCTAAGTGCGTGAATTTAATTTTTAAGCTGGCAAAATAAATATAAAGCACCTCGCTATTTAGGGGCAGTTTACAATATTGTACTCTTTCGCGGTTTTAGCGTTTCTGTGCTCTAGGAAGTCATAAAACACTTGGACTCAAGGTGCGACTCTTTACTCTCTGGAGTTAGAATCATTTCTGTCTTAAACGGCCTAACGTATCGGCTTTTATAGTAAACTCGTTATCAATGGATTCAATTAGAAGCAAACCTTCTGGATTACGGAGGTCAACTGATTAATAATTCTTACATTATTAGATGCCCTATTTTTATATTCTAGGAGTAGTAACAACTTATATTGATGGCATTGCTCCTGTACAGAACTAATTAATAATATATTATTATCAGCTAAACTATTCAGATTAATTCGTTCACAATTTTACGCAATACAGTAGCAATAAATACCTTTTAAATAATTCAGTCGTGAGTTAATTACGCTAAAGTGATTATTCTAACTATCAAAGTATGAAATTTTCCATAAAAGTCTAACATCGCATGCACTATCTTATGTGCGAGGGTACACTCGTATGTTTTGCTTGTAAGGTCAAGTTCCTTAACCTGCTTAACTATGCTTTTGCTAGCGCCGTAGGTCAACGGTAATGAACTCCTTTGATTATTTACGTACCTTATCTAATATAAAAATGAATACAGAATTAATTATAAACTATTAATGTTAATAAACGGTAAAATGTCGGTAATTAAATATGAAATACTTAAATAGAACATATACAGGATGTTCTAATTAGGAATTAGTAAAAATAATTTAAATTAGGTACAATTAATGGGTATATGCCTGAAATAGGTTTGTGTTTGTGTTTAATAATTATTCAATTAATTATTTATTGGAGACCAAATAATAAAAAAAATCTATCGGACTATTTGTTATTATTTCAATTAATCTTAATTAGATATCCCTAATATCAAAGTATGCAATAAATCTAGTATTTATAACTTAGTGCTTTCTTACAGGCCGTTTATTTAAAACTATACCAAATATCAAATTTGTGGCTTATTATCAGGTTTACCTTCTAAATTTCTAGTAGATAGATGAAGTATTGACTTTAGTCAGTATTTCGCATGATTTACCTCCAGAAGTAGAAATTAGGTCATGTTTTAGAATTGTATAATATGCATCAAGCAGAGACAACTGGAACTTCTTTCTTCTTGCAATTATTACAAATAAGTTTTCTGCAGAAGACAAATTACGCTAATCATTGCGAGTTGTATTTTAGACTATAAAGAAGGATTACAAGTGCGCTAAAGGTTTTATGGTGCTATTTTCTGAATGACTAATGCATTCCTTGACATAGTTGCAATGCCATTAAATACACTTTGTCAGCATAAAGTTGTAAACATTTTATGTTTTAAAATTTAACAGTTAATATTCACCTAAATTAAACCACCCTTTTCAATTGACACCGATGGCAAGGTTGCGCATATAATTAATCTAATAGGCGGTACTACCGATATATTTTAGGGTAAATCTTCGAATATATTCGTACATAATGTTTCAATGATAAGGGAACGATAGAAGTAGTGAATTACTTTAAGAGCATTATGTTTTAGATACTTATTAGCGATACATAAATTTTTAAGAATCGTAATAGTTTGAACAGAGTAATTATAAGTTTCGGGCATTCAATAACTAATGTTAAAAAATACAATACAAATAAAACTGGCTACACTCGCTAATGATCAATTTGACTGCTGAACAATAGCATCCATTAATGTTGAAAGTGAATTCAATACGATGGAAATGTTTGTTAATTGATATAAGCATTAATCAAATGTATACCGTTATTTCCAATAACTAAACCGTAGCTGTTATAAATTTGAATATTAAAACAGAAATTGAATTTATTCTGATATCACACTGAAATGAATTACTGTGTTGTTATTTTATTAAACTAAATTATGCTTTATCAAGGGTCGTTTTTCCACGCCATTCAAACTCATTCGAGAATACCATAAGCATTATGTTATACAATCACCAGGCACATATTGGACTAAAATTGCTGAGTTGAGTGCATCAACAAGTCTCCTGGCAGGCTTCCAAATGGTCATCGTAAGCATTTTATAACACCAAAGTTGGTTTTAAAATTTAACATTTTCCCATAGAAAGACTTTAGATCACAATGATATTACTAAAAAAAACCCTTTTTTATTATTCTTTGGGGTACTGCAGAATAAAATAGTAATAAAAAATATAAAAGACAACTCACCACTTTTAAAGTTTGCTGATAACTTCTTATAAAGTAGATTACTGTTTTTCATTGGTTGCATAGATTACCACATTACTCTTAAAAGTTAACTTTAGGGAGAAAAGGTAACTGATGTTCAAAGCCTTTGGGAACTGCAACTCAGTTTAACTTCTATTTATATAACTTTAAATGCCCAAGAGATAGACTGTAAGTGTAAAATGTTAAATAGCTACAACATATACCAATACAGTTCAACATTGCCATTGAAAATTCCTTGACATCAGCTCTGAAATTTAGTGAAAAGTGTATATTAACGAATGTTTTGTGAATAAATTTAATTAACAGGTTCATTTAAATATCATAACTGCGTACGCTGTATGACATGTTTACAGTATTAAATATTACGCAGGGTTAGAGTTTAGCCTATGTTCAGGAATAAAATTTATCCTAGATTATACGCCTGTTTCAGCAAATACATTAAAATTTATCACTTTATCCTTAACCTAGTAGCAGCTGAGATCAATTTACGGCTGATTTGTATTTTCTAGTAATCTTTGATATTTCTAATTGCATGTTATATTTCCGATCCAAATTTTCTTTTAAATGGCATTTCTTAAAGCTCCAAGATGCTTTATAAAATGATCCGGATTGGAATTTCCTAAACTAAATTATCTATAAAATAATGAAAACAGGAAATTAAATGCTGCGGCAAAAACTTAAAGACAAAAGCAATAATTGGATTAGTTAGTAAAACTGGAGTTGGGCCAGTTAACCTCCCTAAAAGAAAATTTATCATTTTCTTTTGATCATATTTTATTTACTTACGCTTTGTTTGCAGATAACTTTTAAAATAAACATATAAATTACAAATATGCACTATAAACAAGTTTCGCTACTACACACTGCTATACTAAATCAATAGCTGAACTTCAGCATCACAAAAGCCATATTAATAAAACAATTAGGTTCAAATGTGTATACGAACATTAATTTGTAATTATCCATGACTAAATGTTTCAGTTCGAGATCCCTGTTAGGTCAGGCTAATTGGTAATTAATAATTCAAAACCTGTTCAAATTATTCACGACAATTATGACTAGAAGAAGCATGACTTTATATATTGCACACCACGTTCGCAGTGTAGCATGAAACGGAATCGCCAACCACGTCAACTTTGCTGTTCACATTTTGCAAGAAATTTGTCCAAATTATGGATTTTTGTGCATAGGAGATTATACTCTACAAAACTCGACCATTTTCAAGTTTAAAATTTGCAATTAAGTGTTAACTGTGCTGGTACATTCAACTTACGTTCCCATGCTGGCGGGGCTTCAAAAACCGCAACGCAAAATTACGTATATAAAACTTAAATATAAAATATTATATTCAAAGCAATATTAAAAAACACATGTGATTATATGTTATATACATTTTATAAACATTTTTCCCAAACAAATTTGGAACGATCCAAACAAATATGTATGTTGGATTTTTCGTAACGGTTTTTAGTTTCGCGATCTTTCTGCCTCAGACATTACCCATAACGGCCTCTTCTTGTTGGTTCTGCATTAAGGATTAGTTGTAATACCTTTTTGCCTACATGCTAAATAATAATCTCTTGGAAATCACGAGGAAGGGTCTTCAAATTTCTACGCTCCGTATGTTCCCTAATGAGAGTTTTACCAAGTGTCAAAATCATTTGCTGCAATTTATTTCTTCTGCATTAGAAAGAGCTTGAAGAATAATCATACTGTTTACAGCAGATATGTTTACAATGGCAAAAAATAGTACGATCGGGCATCTTCAATTGAATAACTGACGCAAAGTTGGTCCAGATCGTCACCTCCGCCTTTGGTGCAGTTGTAGTCGTTGATCATATCTGATTTACCATTTTCGTTGTTTGCGCCCAATTTGGCGCTAATAAAGAGCCGCGCCATAGGCGCCATTTATTATTATATTATATTTTTGTTGTTCACTGATTGATCTTCATGTATTGTAGATAACAGTACAACTGCAAGATTCTTTTTGGGGACGTACAAACAAATAGTAATGTCATTTGTATGCCCAAACACTGTCGATCCTACTACATGTTCCCGATTGGGCTTAAATTCTAGGGATATTTGAGGTTTATTCATTTTATGTGTTCCCAAAGCTGTTAGTGTTTTTCTCCCAGTTTTTCACATAACTCAATAGACCCGAACCAGCTATCTGCAACTGCATTTCTGTTAGTACCTTCAATAGGTGGAATAACTTTTAGAACAGTGTTGGTTGGAACAGATAAATTATTATTTACTCCTTTACCAGTGTAAACGAAAGCATTACATAAATAATGTGTTCGAGATTCACACATACACATAACTTTGATGGCGTATTTACAAGGTTTTTTAGGCAAATACATTTTGAAGGGGCATCTGCCACAAAATGGAACCAACATTTCGTCGATGGCCACATTTTGACTTGGCGAACAATGCGATTGACAGTTTGTAATAAACAGATCCCACAATTTTTGGATAGCTGATAATTTGTCATATATTTTTCTTTCATCTCTTGTTGCTTGATTGTCAAACCGCAGATACGCCATACTAAACAGAAATCGGGAAACACTCATTGTAGCTCAAAGAATTTGCCGTCCAATACCATCAAACGCAAATAATAGCTCGACATCTTCATGCCCAGACTTCATAATTTCTGATAAATACAATAAACCTAAAAAGGCTTTTATTTCGATGACGTCCAAGTATTTCGTGTATGCGTGTAAGCGCATCTAAAATTCCTACAACATCTATCTTTAAATTGGGGACACCGTGTATATAAGGGAATGAATAATATAATTAAATATGTAGTTTATCAGTAGTTATTTGGTATCAAAATTTATAAGAAAGGATTTTTCAGGCTACTACAAATTTAGTTTATAATAATGAAATTTTTAAAACTCCTGGTTTATGAGTGTAAAAACCATTTACAACTTCAGCTTCTCGCGAAACTGTGTTTGTTTCTATAAATAACTGGCAACCACCAAACCCCCCTTTTTCTGACAATTTCAAAGTAAAGGAATACAAAATTAGTTAGTTGAGACCAGAGCTATCAAGTGCAAACACGCATTAATGAGGCGTGACGTTATCCTTAGGCATTGCCGTTTTCAAATACAACAATACGAACTAGCCACCAGTATCAATTACCGATTATGTGAATCGTAGCGCATTAGGCAAATTGGGGCTTCATGCGAATCAAATAAGATTTGGGTCAAATTCCGTAGTCCTCATTCAACTGGTCAAAGGGGTTCTAGAATGTTTGGAAGAGACTCTAGGTAAGTTATAAGCAGAAACTACGGCAGACATTGGATCTCGCCACAATTTTGTTTTAATGGAAATGCAAACTCCAAATGATCATAAAGCTGACTTTTACTTTAATCAAATCTATAGATAAATTCGTAGATATCATTAATAGTATCAAGGTAATTTCCACATAACGTTGCTTTTGAATTAAAACGTAGATCTTATAACTAATACAGTTAAACATCTAAGTGTATCAAAAAAAAACCTTACCAGTTCAGGAAAACACAAGTATAATTTATTTCTTAGTAATATTACCTGTGCATTCAACTTAATGGAATTTAGACAAATTATGTAAATTGTCTTTCAAAACGAACAAGCAAGTTCTGCAAATTTCAGGAAGGAATGCATCGTAATTATTCGTATTGGAATTAATGGGAGCTATTTCAAAAATATTGGATAAATTGTTTGCATTTCTTGCCATTATTCTGCTAATATTTAATTCTGAATAAAATTTTATTTTAAAATTAATATGTCAGTCCAAAACCAAGATATTTGGCAGTGATTAATAAATAAGGTACGCCGTTAGTTGCCGGATCATAGAGAAATACAGGAAGATAGCCAACTCTAACGCATTAACATGACAAATGTAAGCGCCATCTATTGGAATGTACGCCTGCTAGAATAAGTAACCGCCAATATTTAAATTTAACAATAACTTTTCTTACAGGAAAATAATAGATTTAAGTACTTAAGGAATACTCATACGTTGTAAGTCTAACAATCTGATTTTAGGAGGGCTTCTCCAGTGGTGTACGAGAAACCAAGTACCTTGTACGCATTCCGAATACAAACATGACATTTACGGTTGGAATTAAAGTTCTTTTCATTTAGTCTCCAGTAATTCAAACTTCCGTTTCGACAAACATATAAGATGACGCCCAAACTAACGAATTTTGCCCAATTTTGACTCTTGAAAGCTGTTCTTAATTTTTAGGCCAATTCTTACGAACAAATACTGTAAAATACCTCACGTTTTACTAAGGTTGCCGGAGCAACGAGCAGTATCAAACATGGCATTTCCGTCAACACTCAAAGGCCCAAGACATTTCAGTCCCGTTATAATGTACTAAAATAATATTTACCATATGATCCGTTACAAATAATTTTCAGGCTTGAAATATGTTTCCTAGCTCATTACCCCTCGCAATACATTTTACGCATTGCAAGTGAAAAATTATATTTGCAGCTCGTGTACGTGTACGTTTTTTGCAGTTTTCAGACCATTTGGAAATGTTTTTTCTACCGTAACAAAACTTATCGTTATTTTTGACTTCGTCTTCTACGCTCTCTGAAGCCTTGTCCTTTAAGGATGATACCGCAGACTCGGAATTATGATCACTAGCGATGAATGAATTCTCATCGGCAACGCTTTCATCCTCCGAAAGATACAAACTCTGGTCATTGATAATGGTTTCAAGCTTAGCGTCAGTAAAGGCTTTACTTGTTGATGACATGTTATAATTGCATAGTTTTGAAAAGAAATCACACAAAAATTGATTTCGAAAAAATCAAAATTTTATACACTTATACTCGTGGGGTCCATTCAACTAAAACCTGTTTTATTTTGGCAAAAACGCTAAAACTTCACACCGCCGTTACTTACTTTGATACCTGACATCTTATATGAAGATCACATGGAGTCTCAACGTCATCTATCGCTTAAGCTAAACATTAATAGGAAAATAAAACTGCTTGGGGCTATCTAGATCCGAACAGTACAGTTAAGAGTTAAGATTCACGGAGGACTGATGTCGCTTGATCTGTATACTATACCTATATACATATATGCACATAAATACCCTTCATGTAAGAATTCTTGACGAATGTTATCCAGTTAGTATTATTGAATTTCATAATGACAGGGTACTGGTTCCACTGATATAAATAACTCTTTAACAGTCTCTGATTTCTTTGTATATTTTATGAATACTTTATGTAATACAATTAACTATTAGTTATTGAATATTTTTTAATACACTATTAAACATGTGTGTTACATTGAATTTAAAAAGTGTGGTGTTGGCAATAATATAAAATGTTTTATGCAATAGATAGTGATTATGACTTATAATTCTATTATATCGCATTGGTCGAACGGTTTAAGACACATAGTAATGGATAGGCAACCCTGAAGGTAATGTGATCATATCCCATACCGAATTCAATCTTTATATTTTTGCAAAACCATAAAAATGCAACTAATTTAGTTTTGGTCACTATTAAAGGCTTGCAATTAATACTTCTTATGAAAGTTTTAAAACTTTTTTAATAGAATGTAAATTTATTATCAATCAAAACAACATTTTCATATCTTTATTGAAAGTTATTAAAGAACATTGATCAAAAATAATGCACTACCAATTATATAATCATAATCTGATTCCAAGACGTCGTCATTCGTCGATTCTATTTTTTCAGTATGTTCAACTTGGTTTGATGATCCAGCAATTATTGCAGGTTAATTAGTTATTACATTTTTCTTGCAATATGTTCTTCTTGATATAACTTTTTTTCTCTTCAAAAGCAAGGCTGTTGTAAAATGTATGATAAACAGGTGGAACATAATCCAGCAGCGTCTGAAGATTATTCAATTTTAGTTTACTTATTTTGCGTTTTTCAGGATATAAAAGTTCTGAAAATATAGCATCTACATTAAACACAAGACGGCCAATACTTTTACATGGGTAAATACATTTCATGAATGGAAATCCTTCATCCAAGGTTATTTTGAAGAATAATGAAAATGTCTCAGACGACTTTGTGTGAACAATATATTGTATTGATCTCCACTTCAATATTACATTTTCACAATCTTTCTTAGGCTCAGTAATAACGTTTAATGCTTTAAAAGAAAAGAAATGAGATAGATTCATGTTATGGACAGTGAATTTCTTGCAAGGTGATTCAATGACTTTAGCCCAATTCTGTGGAGTAAACACCTACGGAATTCTTCGTTTTTCTTTTTCGATTATACCAAAATTTCGATCACATTCCATAAAAGTATATTCAGGTGGTGGAGTTCGATAAGACTTAGATTTCACCAGGAACATAAGAAGTTTTACAATATTTTTGTTTTTATTTTGGCCACCGAAAACAATCACTATATGCAATTAATTTTGTATCACTTTGTGAAAGGATATTATTGATGAAATTCAAAAGGAAAGAGCCCACCTCCTGATACCCTCTGGATGCAATAGTATCCAGTAGTCATATAACGAACGTAAAAGTTATACATCTATAACTGCCGTAAATAAAATACTTTAGATGTTGTAAGTAATGGCGTAGGAAGAGCTGTTGTAAATCAAAGCACACAACATTAGTATCCACAGAATCTTTGTACAATTATACATCATTTTTCTTAGTAGGGACAACTTTTCCGGCTTTTCTTTGGTGTATACTTTGCTGTAATTCAGCAGTTGTAACCTTCTCATCTTCAGAATGGTTTATAATATTTTGAAAGTTGTTACACTTATCACATGTATCCAATTGTGGTCTATGTAATCTTAAATTGAACACCGTATTAAAGATGAACCTATAATACGAAGACTTTACTGGAATTTCTTCTTTTCCTTGACACCATTGGACATATAACTTAAACATATTCAAATTTTATGATAGACATTGTGTGTTTAAATTTTCATTTCTTGAATAGTGGCTTCGATATTTCGGAAACATATTTATGTGTTCAATAACCAAGTTTCTCAGTGTTGCATCCATTTTTCTTGTAGCCTGTTTTTCTCTTTTATGCTTTGCACCACTACCAACACTATCAGTTTTTCTGCATACGGTGTTAAATCCTTTACTACTTATGTCAAGTGTCTTGAGAAAAAATTGCTTGCATACACGCTTTCCTAAAATTCGAAGTTCTGTGCTATAAGTTTTATGTTTATAATGCATGAATGAATTTTGAAGATCATAGGATGGCAATTTGTGAAAACTGCTAAACAAACTTCTTTTCTTTTCTTCGGTGATGTTTTTGCTATACTTATACCTGTAGGTATGGATGTATATTTTCAAATAATGTACAGCATGTATCTTATTTTTGTGACGAATATAGTCTTTATCTGAGTTTCGTAACTCTTTGTTTTTATTTACACCTCATTGAAGTTCACGTCTTATTTTCTTACGCGGTGATTTACACGATATATTTTCTATACCTAAATCGTCTTCAGATGTTGGTGAACTCAGCCCGCTGGATTGTAATCGCTATCTCTATCAGTTTCAGATGGATCATTAATATCTATA
>JAHWXV010272435.1:0-19657 GCA_024586415.1 Phrixothrix hirtus | reverse complement strand
ATCCGCTGTTCTTGTACGTTCCGTTACTTAAGAAAATTTAAATGGTTCTCGAGCAAATTCCCTGAGTTTTTATGATGTTTCTTAATTTCCCTAACAATTCTCTGATTTTCCTTGTACCTAACATTTCCCTGAGTATTCCCGGTTTTCCAGGTCTGTCGCCACCCTGACTGTTCTTTAACCTTCAACGAACTGTTCGCAATGTACACTTATTTTTGGTGTAGACGTTTTGTTCACACACAGTTTCCGTACAGTTCGAAAACTTCCAGTTTTGGTGTATACGCGGCTTAAGTGGACGAGAGTCTCAAACAAATAACCATGGAAAATGAAATTTTTGTACTTCATCTAATCTATTTATCGCAAATGATTGTTTCTATGTCAAGAACCATCCTATCCAGAAATCCACGTCGGAACTTCACCGAGGGTAGTTTTCGGCAAACATAAATTACCAACAAGCTTTAATAAAAATAAAATTACCCATACCTGTATTATACTAAATTTAGTGCTTTCAAATTTGTCATGAAATATTACCAAGCGGTGTTTTATTTCTTTAATTCAATAAACTAAAACCAATAGACATAACCCCTTTTTCTAGTTTAAAGATGTCTGCAACATTTGTAACACCCTTCGTCGTTATAGATCTGCTTACGTTCTCACAGATTTATTTCCATAGTTAAAAAGGGGAAAGTTCGTAAATTGCAGGACTAATTTATTCCAGCACAATAGAACCAAGAACAGAAGCTTGTTGACTCTTTTACTGCATATTTTTTTTCTGATTTTGGAGTTGCTCGCCTAAAGGCAGTTAGTGATTTTGTAAGATATTAAGGGCGTTTTACGACTTTTAAGACTGACGATTTTAGAAAGCATAAAATCGGTAATGTACTAAAAGAGTACTGACGGCGTCGGCTATATCGATAATTATTAAGGATTAAACTTGGCAATGGTTATGAGTTCGATTGAAAAGTTTAATTTAGTGATGTTTTTGTTACCCTAAATAACGATAAATATGTATATACATATATTACATACAACGTCATACTATTTAATAGACAATAAAAAATACAGTTCCAACTTTAAGTTTAAATAATTGTAGGTTATGTAATTGCCAAATATCTCTGGAATATAAAAGGCTTTTAAGAATATTGTTCTCGCAATTTAAAGAGAAAGTCGGGTTATTCGTAATTCCTTACCGACTCTAAAATTATTGAACCGTAAGGAACCCTCCACGGCTTCGCCAAAGAAATAAACATGACTGGGGTGAGGACAATGATGAAATATCTTTCTTAAAATCTAAAATGTTTTATTAATTTTTCTAGCTTTTTAAAATTCAAATATTAATCAATCCACTTTTCCCTGAATTTTCTAAATCGTTTGTTAATGTTGTAATTTTCAGCATTTCCACATATAAGAGCTTGTTTATTAATTTTATTACTAAGAAAGATGCCAATGCGAAATTTATAAAACGTTAGTATGATATTGTTTTCTATACCGGGTATATCGAATAAAATGACAATACGAAAAAAGGGATATCTAATGACGGAACAACTTTCTTCTGAATTTTCTGTCAAAACAGCAGTGTTATAATAAAATTAGAATTGCCCAGGTGAGCTTTCTGTGATGAGTCATGTCATGTACTGAATTTCTGTTGAATATTCTAGAAGTTATAGTATAGATATAAATAAATGAATCACAGCCTGCTTAATTAGTCCTAAATTTGTGCTTTATATAAATATTGGGAATAAGTAATTAATGTAGAATTATAGCTAACTGTTTAATGTAAATAAATTACGCAGGTGAAATAAATAAACAAATGACTTTGTTACAATTGGAGTCGGAAGTGGTATTAAATAAATAATAAAATAAATAAATAAATCTAAATGCCAGTTACAAGAACCTATGGAATCCCTTATCTGCAACTCGGCAGAAAATGCAGGACAAAATGGATTCCAAATAAGAAGAGATGAAATGAAATCAAAATAAATTACATAGATGGAGAATAGCTTACTGAGGTGGGCACTTCCAAACAGGTGCGTATAACACTTACCAATGTGACGTAATAGAAATAAGGGTTGTCCGGCTAAGACAGGTTTCCTAACTCTACAGTTGGGTGAGTCCACAATGTATACGATCCTTGGCACGCCTCTGTCCTAAAAGGTATCAGCAACCTAAACGACTTCAGGAAGTTTTAGTCAAGCTCATGTAGAGAGCCCTAAATTTACTTTTCAAAATAAAATAACCTAAGTAACAAAATGTATACAATGATATAGCGACTAAATTATAATCCACTCGTCGCCCACAATTAGATAAACAAATCCAATAATGCGCCACGCTGTTTCTATTAATTAATCCAAAAAAAATAATAATTAATACCTCGATTAAAATAATCTATTTAATCGTACAAAGAAAAAAGCGACAACTCAAACAGCGAAAGTATTGTACTTTTCCCAATAAATTTATAGCCAAAATGTCATCTGTATGAGAATAAAAGAAGACAACATAATTATAGATAAATGGTTTTATTGTAATTGATTTAACGATGTTAAAATACTCAATTTTAACAACAAGTAAATCTGATGATAATAAATCTTACGGTAAATTAATGCATACAATAACATCAAAATTTAATTGACTCCAATAATGTATTAATTAAACAAATGGAAAAGAAATTTTCGGCGTGCTTTGCAAAAATGTTTCCTGAAATTACTATAACGCATTCAAAAACGAGTTTAATATGTCCTTATCGCCAAGTGTGACGGCGCGATAAAATATCTTGTAAACGCCTCAGATATTTCTTGAAACAAGAATAACGTTTTGAGGATATCTGAATATAATTAAATAAGTATTTCTTTCTATGGATAATCGAAGTTAAAATTGACACTAGGTAAAATAAAGTCACTTAATTTGAATTTGTTGCAACAAACCAAATTACGCAAACCCCAATAATAAAATATACAAAAATATTTAATTCATTAAAAATAACCAAAATTGTAAACCGACTAAAAGAATTACTTTCACAAATATTGCAATATTTTATGAAATTGACCAAAATTATAAAGAAACCCCTGACTTATTACTTAAATATAACTTTCATTATCCCAAACGCTAATAATGTTAATTACTATCAAATTCAATTTTACATTACCAAAGCACAACTTTATATATTACTATCGTAAATGAATTTTAAATAATTTGTATGAAACCAAATGAATAGTCCAAAAATGTTTGAAAGTATAAAAAGAAATAACCAATGTATATGGTACAAAGTAACATACATATTTCGTCACTGACCTTCAGCAACAAGATATTAGGCGGCTGCTACCATATAAGCGGGACTCCGAGTCGTTAAAGCTGGGGTCGGAACTCTTAGAAAACATAGAGACAACCTCCAAGTAGTCCCTGGGTTATATGAACGCCAAAGAGATTCGGAAGCCGCTGATGATGGAATAGCGCTACTACTGATTTCTGATCTTCAAACTGATGTACCATAAACACCAACTACCATCGAAAATTTATTACAGTGGAACCAAAACCAAACAATTAACAACGGACGGCGAATTACATAAGCCGACGCAGACCGCACCCTAGTGGCTCATATTCCGTCGTAATTCCCATTGAAAAAGGTCGTTTGCGGGAACCATCATTCTCAAAAAAATATGTCCAAAAACAACGTTCGAGACAATTTATGTCCCGTAACCAAAACACTATACAAAATAAGAAAGAATAATTAACTAATTTATCTACAAGAGATCATTCGCCCTTTAACTTACCCTGTGTGTAACACAGGTGTCCAAAATTCACAAGCATAACAAGGTAATACACACGGCGCTCGTATAACAATGCCCAAGACGACACGAAAGCTACTTCGATTCGCGCCTCTCAACATTTATGAGTGCCGCGACAAAAGGTGCGAATGAAATCATCGGTACCCAAACAAATTAAAAATGAAATTCGTTTAATAGAATTCCTTAACTAGCATAATTAAATGAACCTTATCGGATAAATAACGATAGAAGTTGCTTCCAAAATTAAATCGGATAAATAACGATATAAGTTGCTTCCAAAATTAAATAAGTCAAATAAATATTAACAGTAGAATGTAAATTGCTACAAAGGAATAACAAATAATTTACATGAAGCAACGTTATTATTTAAATTAAGTCAAAATGAATTACTGGAAGAACTGCTATCAGAAAATCAAATCAAAGTAAACGAGTGGAAGAAATTACATAAAATCAAAGTAAATTAAATGAGAAAATTCAAGATACTACCAATGAGATGGCAATATGAATACGCGATGACCTACATCAAAAACTAAAACGAACAACAAATTTCGTGACAGAACAAGGTACATTCTTGCTTCATTATGAAGAACGAAAAGAAATAAATGGTGAGTGGGTCGCGTATTTGCATATAATGGAAAATGGCATGTCAAACGTAAGAAATCATATAAAATCACCCACCTACGATGAAAACACTGCTTGGACCAACTACTTCGAGCTCTAATAAGTGGACCATGGAAGACCAGACGACTGTACTGATTATGATTTTACATTGGAACCCTTTAGCCATTTTGCAAACTATACCGGGTAACGTGCAAAACAGTTTTAATTAGCTGGCCTCGAGACTAGAAATCCACTATGAAGATAAACCTACAAACTTACAGGAAGTTAGTAGGCCGGCGAAAACCCTCAGACTTTCGAAGCTGAAATTGTACGGTTCATCACATTAACACATGTGGATGGCAATCAGGTTACACAACACGACAGGTCCATTCGAACGATCTTGTTAGTGCATTGGTCACTCGAAGCAGCAAAACAAGCATCAAAGAGCCTTGGAAGAAGTCAGGAATGGCATATAGAACTTGGAAGAAACACCGTTGAAAATAATTAAAGCATAAAGACCAATTGGACGAAGACCACGCTGTTCGAGGTACAAAAATGGCGATATATTCAGAAAGATTGTCAAGAACACCAGGAAAACTAAAAAAGATTGACATGAAAGGACAGACATCGAACTCAACCAGTTAGCCCTCGGACGTCTTTAGCGACACAAATCGAATAGTCTGTATAGCAATGAAACAATCGCAGGGAAAAACCGTCAAATGTTTCTGGATAGCGGAGCAACAGGTAATAGTAAAGACAAGTTGTAAGCGCGCCTGAAAATCTTATGGCATTGGTCATTCATTTAGAAACACCCGGTACATACTTCCGCGTAGTAATAATAAAATCCAATTGGTGAATTACCGGTATCAGTTTAACGCCAAAATCACCATGGTAAATTTGTAAATCGTATAATTTCATTTTATTAACAACTATTAAAATTCGAAAACCCTAAGTTACGTTTTATAAAACATAGGAGAATTTTTCTTAAAAATATATATTCTACAATTCCTGTGTGAAGGCTAACAAGTCTAAAAATAATCGTTAACCCTTCTCGTCTTCACCCTTCAATTTCAAGGAGAAATACTTCACTATTCAATAATTGAAGAGTTACCCGTAGGGTGTATTTGGGAATCAAATTGGTAGAAATTTGGCCAATCTCCGCCTGGTGCGAATTAGTAATAAAAGGGTCTACTTCAATTTCCTGTCGATTTGGAAACAAAGGGTTTAAGTTCCGACATTCATGGACTAGTTCAATTTAGTACTTCTTGTTTATGCACGCATCTCTAGAATTTTCCCTATTTAATTACGATAAGTGAGTGAACATCTAACACAGGTGCTAAAATCCAATGACGTTTCAATACATTCGACAGGTTTCAACATTTATTTCATGCACTTTTACATAGAAGCTGTAAGCGCGTCTGAAATTCTTACAACATTGGTTATTTATTTGGAAACAACTGGTACATACATTCGTTTAGTAATAATAAATTCTAATTGGCGAATTACCAGTATCAGTTTTATGTCAAAATCACAATTGTAAATTTGTAAATTGTATTGTATAATTCCATTTTAACATCAATTATTAAAATTCGAAATCCCAGGTTACATTTTAGGAGCATTTTCCTCAAAAATATTAAATCAGCGATTCCCGTAGAAGGCTTGCAAATCTAAAACTAACCGTTAACCCCTCTCGTCTTCAACCTTCAATTTCAAGGAAAAATACTTCGTTTACGGATAGTAGAGATCTGAGAGCTGCAGAGTTAAGTTGCGTTCCCGTAGTGCGTGTCCAGGAGATATTCAAAGAATACAATTGAAGAGTTACCCGAATGATGTAATAGGGGTCAAATTGGTAGAAATTTGGTCTATTTTCGCCTAGGGCGAATTCGTGATAAAAGGGTCAATTTCAATTTCTTGTCGATTTTGAACCAAAGGGTTTAAGTCCGACAAGGTTGTATGTAAAATACGATAAGAAGAATATCCTAGGCAGCACATTTGTTATCTTCGATTCCTTCGGGAAGTATTGATCTGCAGAACACAAAGTAAGTTATTTGTCCGTTATTTAATCTCCACCGATCGTTACTCCTCGTTAAGTTAATCCTGCTGGGACGAATTAGTCGATCACGTATAAATTCAAGACGAGTTCGTCATTATCTTAAATAAAAGACTAATTGTTCATATTATTAATGCCATTTTAATGCAAATACTTTCTTGTTCAATTTAGAATAGTTTAGTTATTAATCACACAAGGGTGCCTTGATTTAAGTATAGAAATTATTATTCCATTATCCCCTTCCGGGGAGGCATGCAAATTATTAATTGTAATTCACAGTCTTTACCTTTCATTATATTCGATCTTTAAGTACAGATCTGATTATTTTTATATGTAGACCCGTAGTTGTAATAAGCCATACTTTCTTTCAGGAGCTAGAATAATTTTTAAGTGATTAACCAGTTTAGGTAGGCCATCGGAATTTTACATGACCGAAGAGGAAACCCAACGATGTGCATAAAGAGAGCTATATTACTGTAAATACCCATTAATACTATCCTCGATCTGGAGATCGGTTTCTTTGTTTCACCGGCCTCTATGATAACAGAATTTTGGATTATTATTTTTCCGTTATTTGTTAAAAATAAAGTGGCGCCCTTATTTACAGCTATTTCGCCCTTATTTGCGACTATTTCATGAATTTTTGAACACCTACTTAAAATCGCTGAATGCTAGCTTGATTAAATTCAACGCAAATCTAGAATCTACCCCATTCTTCACTGTGGTGGCCGGAGCAAACCAGATAATTCAGGAGAATTACTAATTTTAATAACCTCAGGGACGTAGGGCCCAATTGTGAACGTTATAAAGTGTTGTCAAGAGCGGTAAATTACTATCTTCATATCTCCGATTACGAAAAGTTACAGGAAATCGCACAACCATTCATGGTGATATAGCAAATATTGAAATTGATTGTAGAAACTGTACGCACTGAGTATTGGACATGAATAACATGCCCCAGTTTGGGTTCACATTAGTTTTGAAGAACGGTAGCTTAAGAAAGACGAAAATATTTCCATTCAGCAACGCGATTCGATAATGGTACGTAAGAGGGGGTGAAATATTGGTTGTGGGCCGGTCGGGCAATATGTGTAGGAATATTGGCCGCGATATTCTAGCTGAAAGAGCACTGGTTGAGATCAGAGAAATAACATCCGTTCGATTCATGAATACCGATGCCTTTCCAGTAAAATTGGAGGGCACTGGGGTTGCGTACGCCGCTGTCTTCTGCAACATGTAATGTGGTACTTATAAAGCACTTATCTAAGCTCTATGCAATACTTTGGGTAGCAGTTTGTCCTACGAGCAAAAGAAGAAGGCTGACTAATTGACAAATATGCTGACACGTTCGCGACTGATGGTGGGCTGATGGGACGAACAAACGTACTTCAACAACTTAGACTGCATTTATCCAAAGAGAACAACTCAAGACATAGTTAAGCAAAACATTATTAAGCAAACCAATAGTCCTTGGGCATCAGCAGTTGTGTTAGAAGAAAGATAGCAGCACCAGATTGTGTAGAGTATCGCCTTTTGAACAAAGTAACCAAATAAGGCAGTTACCAGAAGCCTAAGATAGATGACAAGTGGAACACACTTTCCGGATCCAGATAATTCTCCACTTTACACATGAAAAGTGGATATTTGCAAGTCGGCATCGCGCCCGGGTATCGCGATATGGCAACATTTATTAGTGAATCAGGGATCTAGTAGCTCACAGCCTAAACAATGCCCAAGTAGCTCCAGGACGCCTGCCTTGGTAAACGTGACTAGTTTATTTGCACGCTGTTAAAGTAATCCGAAAGTCTTTTGTTGTGCACACGAAGAATTTTAAAGATGTGCTGTAAAGAGTGAGCAGTACCCATCTAAAACTCAGTTAAAGAAGTACAATCTGTTCCAAAAGGAGTCAAAGTTTCTTTTGGAACGGCTTGTGATTTTTGAAACGAGAAGTGTTGCTCAGTATGCGAAGGGTCACAACCCAAAGGTAAGCACAAATTACGAAGAAAATCAGCCCTATTTATTGAACAATAACTGTCAATAGTAACCCGAAACGCTTAAGTACTCAGTTACGTTAAAGGGCCAATTTAACTAAGATACTGATGCAAGTTATGTCGTTATCGGCGCTATGTAATCGCATAATCAGGATATTAAGGATATATTGATTAAATATTTCAACAAGGTGTGTTAAATACTGAACGGAGCTATTGTGTTGCCCGCGAAGAGTTTTACAAATATCTTTATGTGCGGAACTACCTGCTGAGGACTAATCTCGCAGCAAAAATGACTGCTATAGTTTAAAAACCCAGAGAGTTATATCATGACATGAATTGAATGCCTCTAAAAGCACCACTTCAAAGTTGCATGCGGTACCGGTAGAAATCATTAAAATGCTGATGCTTTATCCAGAAGGCATTGTATAGAAGACTGCAACCACTTCTCTGTGCTGGAATATAAAATTGTTAATAACGACGATTGAGAACCTAGGAAGATGAGACGAAATCTAGAAAATGATTCAGAACTGAAGCAGCCCCTGATATGGAAGCAAACACCGTCGTTAAAGCATGCTGTGTTTAATGGGATCCCTTACATATCCAGGATGGTATTGTAAAAAGAATTTTGGAAAACGAAAATGTAACTGAAAAATGGACGTAATTGACAATTCCAAACCATATTCTATGACAACTGCATGATGATTCATCATGAGGGAATATGGGTGCAAAGAAAACACTGAAAAAGAGATGCGCGAATGATTTTATTGGGCAAACTGCAAGGAAAACGTTAAGAAATAGTGCAGAATGTGCGAAAATGCGTTTCGGGGAACGGTCCACTTGGAAGACGGAGAGCACCAAAAAGAAGGTATAACGCGGGCAGCCCTTTTGAAAAACTAGCCATTTTCAGAAATAGAAGCAGGAAATAAATAAACTTTGCTGACGACGGATTATTTTAGGAAGTGAACGAAGACATACTTTTTAGCAAAATTAGAAGACAGTTACAGCATTGGTGCTGCCGTCCCAAAATTTCATTCTGATCAAGGACAAAATTTCGAGTTAGCTATCTTCAAAGCCTTTATTATTTGCGAAAATACTGAAGACTACGGCTACTGTGCTTTGTCCGATATCAAATAGAATTATGGAGTCATGAACGGAACTATGAGGAGGTATTTGTCGAAGGTAATCTTAGGCGAGATAGGGATCAATACTTATCTGTTCTTAATGGCGCACCGGTCGGCTATACACAAAGCAACATGTGAGAACCTGCTTAACATGTTGTTTGGAGCTAGGGTAAGGTTACCATGCGATGCGGAGTTTGGTAGTAGGCCTGGAAAAGAGAAGAACGCCGGAAGCGAGTGCGTTGAAAGCTGATTTCTATACATGAGAGAGTACGAGGTAACATTCAGATGGCTAGTGGTTGAATAAAGATTCAATTTTATTAAAGCTGGACCATTTCAACCCAATGACTTGGTATGTTAGATCGCCCAAACTACAACGATCCTGAGAGGATCCGTATAAGGTTATATCAAGGATTAACGATGTAATATACTGGACTAGGAAGCTACCCAAAGGAAAACCTGAATGATACACATGAATTGGTTAGCTTCGTACGCTGATAGAAGTCCAGACTAAGGACAACCAGAGGTTGTCTCTACCTCCTCGAGGTAACGAATATATAACTATCACATGCAGATGCAGATGGCATCTTTCACAGGATCCCATAAAGCTCTATTCGATGTTGCCACTCGATAATGGCGAATTAGAAAAATACTTTTAGCGTGTGCAAAAAATCTAGCGACGACTTGTGGTGTAGCTGACGAATTTAAAGAGCGATATGGCGTTGTAAAAGTGATACTAGAGCATAGGTCTGAAGTTGGATTTATTTATAGGTGCATTCGTTTGTTTGCAAATTGCAAAATAGTCATATAGATGCCATTATTTTGGAATGCAGGATTTTACTTAGACTTTGTGAACGATATTTAGAAATCCGTGGAAAACTAATTTTAAGAAATATTTAATCTTTACAAAAATTTAAATATTAGGACTCTTAGAACTTCAAGGACAACTAGCCTTTTTCTTCAAACAGTTGACTTTTGATCTCCGATTCAATGTAAAATCATTCTGGAATATAAGTCGGTAGAAAAAAATTTTACGATATTCTTTTCGCTTAAATTAGAGTTTATTTGATGCAAGGAATTTTAAATAATTTTAATAATATAATTCGTATTTAGATTTCGCGATGCTTGTTGTGTTCATGTCTGAATTAATAACCAATGTTTTAACTAGATTATATGCTCTAATTTTTGCGATATAAGATCTCATACAGAGAAAAACATTAAAATCGTTTTGAACGCAACTAAACGAATTTAAATTGTGTCATATGGAGCAATGGAAACATAATTCAGTTGATTCAATTAATTCATTTTTTTGTATGAATACAGAACACAGAAATAAAAGATGTATACAACGAGAACTTTAGTATCGTGTTTAATAACAATTTATATAAGATCATTTTCCTAATTTTATTTATGTTTTAAATATATTCTATAGTGCATGTTTTGCAGCTCTAAATGAATACCAAAATCTAAAGACGGAGTAAATAAAAGGTTCGATTCAAGTTTAATGTTGTGATTTTACTCGACCATCTCTTAATTATATTTTAATTAGCAAACAACAAATTCATAATGTTGGCATACTCATTTCCGTATATTAAATAATTTATGCAAAATTTCTTGTCATAATAATTTAGACTTCGGTCTTTTAGAAGTGTAATAATTATGCTTTCAAATGCTACTTTCATTTAAATGCAATGCAATATATCATATGTATTCTTTTGTTTCTCCACCTATATCTATGCACTTGTTGTAATATAAATAAACACGCGAAAATGATCGTGATTCAGTCGAATAAAAAACGCAATCGAAAGACAATGAAGGGGAAATTATTTTTCAAAAATAACATCGTCCAAATGACCGCCGCGTCGTCTCGGCTTCGGCTTTTTTCTAAACGAGCACGCAAATTTACGACAACTGTTCGACACAGTGTCTCTGAGATTTCAGACGTTTCCTCAAACATTTACTTTTAATCGAAATAGTGTTGCTGATTTGCGGATGTACATACGATTCTTCAAAATCCCCACAAAAAGAAATCTGCGGAAGACAAATCGAGACTCTTGGGTGGCCACAGAAGTCCCCTCCCTTGGAAATTGGTTTTTCTGGAAATATTTCTTTAACCACCGCCAGCGACGCGTTAGGGGTGTGGCAAGTGGCCCCATCTTGTTACATCCAGATGTTTGGCGTTAGGATTTTAGTTGCTCCAATACCTGCAAGTCTGATTGCTAACGTACCCATTTAGATGAAAGCGAGTTTCGTCAGAAAACAAGATGATGTTAAAGTTATTGAAACGATCCAGCATTGTTACGGCAAACAATTTGAGCAAATCTGTACCAATTGGATCTTGTAGAAATGTAACTTCACATCCAGTTTTAAAATACGGCGGCGTAAGCTGGTACGTGATATTCCCAATTCAGCCGAACGTTTGCGCGTCGATAAAACTTGATCACGTTGAACTGAAGCTGAAACTTGAACAGGAAATTCGCGGGCCTCCGGTATACGGGGTATTCTGGATATAAGAAGTATTACTTTAACAGCAGACACATCTTAATATGCGCGACAAAAAAACGCTTATAAACTGTGTATCTAAATTGCATAGTTTCGAAAAGATTTGCAATAAAGTTTTCAGCCCGTCCCTGCTTTTTAATTTGGGTTACTGTATTCAACAAGAAATTGTTGGTCGGCTATAAATCTTTAGCCTCTGACCGAAACCAAACGATCTAATACGATTTCAGGGCACCATTGATGAATAGTTCTCGGTTGATTGGTATAAATACTTGATATGTTACTTACCGTTTAAAATTTCTAGTGATCTGTTAATTCTGCAAGTCTATAATTTGTTTAAAATAAAAACAAGGTTTTTACTTAATAGATACGATTGTTAATATGTGCACAATTGGATTTTTAACACGGCGTTAAATTATTTTTAATAAATACCTCCATATATTAATGTCTACAATCACTTGTGTTTTGTATATTTTAAATTTTGTGAAAATATTTAAAAATCTAAATGATAAATGTTAAAATTAAACGTAATTTGTATATAGTATAAAATATCTGCATTAAATTGTTGTGGATCAAACTTACGTAAATTTCAAATACCTTTTATAATAATTAATCCATAAATAACTTATAATTAATAAGCAAGTGTTAGTAAAAGCAAATTTGGATGATTTGAAAGGAATACGTTGGATTACATTTTATTAAACAGCAGGAGACCTTAACTCTAAAAAGTACATTAATAGTAAATATAAACTGACACTGTGAAAACAAAAACAAACTAGTATTGTTAACTGATTAAAGACAGAACAAACTTTAAGAAAGTGTTAAATACCGTGCGCGAGTGTATAATCTTAGTTTAAATTGCAAAGAGAAAAATTGCTTAATTAAAAGCTGTTATAAAAATGCTATAAGTTAATTAATAAAGATTGCACAATCTGATGCACAAGTCACCAGTTACCGTCCGAAATCAATCAAGATTATTTTGATACGTAATAATAATTAACATAAGCAACAATCTCAAATGATTTAAATATTAATTAATTGGTAAAAACTAATTTAAAGCTATTGCGAAATATTGCGTCATGTTTTGCAACTGAGTTGATTAAAGCACATTAACTTGTTATCTGCATAGCAGAATCCATATTCGCTGAAAAAAGAAAGCGAGTACAAAATTAAGTATAAATAAGACGCTTTCACGAGTTGCAAATCAGTCTTCGTATGAGACTCTATAAGTCAAGCTATTTTGATATTATATTTTACAGCGATCTTCACGTAACGTTTTTTGGACTCGCCAAGCCTGTTAAAATCCTGAATACCGTTCATATTAACAAACCGTTAAAAAGCGCCGCAAGATAGGCCGAGTACAGAACATTATAACCTCAGGGATCCTTGTAACTGAGGGTTTCTGACGTTACCGCCGCCGAATCCGTAACAAAATCGCCTTTGGATCGACCACAAACTAGTTGCTCTGTAACTATTTGTGAACGACGCCAAGCGTCCGTCACCGTCGTTGTGCATTGAGTTGTATTGAAAGCGGACGCACAAATACGCTATACTGAAATCATACGTTATATAAAACAACCCGTCATTTGCAGATAAGCAAACGACGCTAACCGTCGAGATGCTTAGTGATATTGAGTGACAAACGAGGCCGCGAGTATACGCTAACGCCCCGCACCAGACATCCGTCGCCTGTATAAATTACGTACACGGCGGCCGCCAAGAGCGATGCGCCCGTGCTCAGATCTCCAAGCATACTGCCGACTCTCGTATTCAGACATATCAGGAACACAGACTTGATCAAGCCAGCCACTCACTTCAAAACCGTGACAATTTCAAATACTAGTGGCCGTATAAACCTCATATAAATGCCGACGTTCTATACATACGTGAATAATTGTAAGTAATCTATTTTTGTCTGCTGTCAGAAAGCTGTTTATTTTATTTTCCATTATTGAACTATTACAATTTTGATTTGATTTATGTTCCAATTTCCGTTCAATTTTTGTAAATAAATTATTACTGTTACCTTTCTTTTTAATACCGCCAAAAATCGAAACAATCATTAATTAAATGTTACCGAAATTCGTTTCATGACCAAAGTCCGAACGACGTCATTTGTACAACCGACGTCTCCCGTTAAATAATTATTTTACAGGTATACCTACCGCAAAACCAGACGAAGTGAGAGCCTCCAAAGTTACTGAGAACACCATCAAGACCCGCCCCCGCACGACTGAGATATCACCGATTAGAATGTAAATTCTTTGTCTTCCTCGTGTACATTTCACTACGAATTGAAACGTCACAGTATTTATGTTTGTAAGTACGTTTTATGGTAAAGCATGTATTTTTAAAAATTAGATTAAAAATTTTTACAGATTTGCGTTCACAATAGGTCGAGGTACACATGTCTTCAATAATGCTTCTTGTATCCAGGACACCCTGTATTTAAAATTTAATGTCGATCCTGTCTCTTCAAATTTCTTCACCAACTTTTAAATCAACACTGCACCCCGAACTAGTTTAAGTCGTGCCAATTGTAGTTACACGAAATCAACGTCGAATAGTAACGATGAAACCATTGCTTGTGTAAAAAACGATTCATGCAAAACTTATGCGGTGGCCCCGTGAACCAATCCATTGCAGCTAACGTTCCGAGAAACTAGCTAAAGGCTACTGATTTCCACTCTAACCATGCTTGGAGTTGCGCGGGAAATTTGAATTTAAAAGCATCTAGTGTGAGACAACACACGAATTTCTCTTACGTATATATGCAAATGTTGTCCGTAAATGATTATATTATTATTACGATAATTGTAATGGTCACCCATCCAATTTACTGGACAGGCGAAAAACTGCTTAACTTCGGAAATTTTTTTCTGATAACTTGCTTCAACGCATTTTTTTTAGAGAAACCGTTAAGTTCACGTAAAATAACCGTAGCAAGTTATCAACAAATGTTAGACCTGTTTTTGAGAAAATTGCAAAAAAACTTAAAAAATCGTAAGAATGAAGTGGCACTTCTGGTCATTCAATTTTAACTAAATTCCTCACATCTCACGTGCGGAAAATAAATATCATTTTTATATGATGCTTAGTATTAGAGATATGTTGTTCAAAATTAATACTACAAGTACTTGCGGTTACTCCATTTTAGAAAATTTATTAGAGAAACTAGTTAGTCCATATAAAACAGAATTAAGTAGCTAAGAAATATGCAAAGTTTAAAAAAAATTTTAGAGTCGATTTCATGAAAATCGCGAAAAACGTGATATTCGGAAATTACCTAAAAATAAGAGAAACAAAGTTGTACTTCCGGTTATTCGATTTTAACCAAATTCTTGATTTAGCATGGGAAGGTAGTTTTGACCTCAAATATATATTTTCATATCTACGACTTTTAGTTTCACAGTTATTTTATTCACAGTTAATGGTAAGGGTACCTCCGATTACTTGTTTTACGAAAAATTTTCTGAGAAATCGTCTTAGTGAATGCAATGAATTTTAAAACATCGTTAGAGCCGATTTCGAGAAAATCGCGAAAAACCAAAAAATGACAAGAGTAAAGTGGCACTTCCGGGTTTTCTATTTTAATGAAATTGTTACGGTCACGTGTCCAGGTGAATACAAGCTTAAGTATAAAATTTTGTTTATATGCGAGTTTTCGTTTTTGAGATATTTTGTTCACACACGCGCGCGCATGCGCACACACACGCACGCACGCACGCGCACGCACACGCACGCACACACAGAACAATTTTCAAAAACATGATTTTCTTACTAAGGGGACCTGAAAACATGTATTTCCGCTCAAATCTTGACATCGAAAATTTTGGACGAAAACAATACTTTCTCCTTTACCTATATTTCATATAGGTAAGAGAAGGTAATAAATTAATTCATGGCTCACCTTGTACATTTGAAATTTTACAATCTACGACAATATTCGCGCAACATTTTTTGAGCTTCCTGGGTATACTGTTTCAATCAAATAGGCCTACTTGATACTGTTCTGTCCCCCCCCCCCAGAAATCATTTGTTTTTATTTTATTATACACGATGCCTAAGACGATTCAAATGTACTTCTTAGTAAAGAATTTAGTTCGATGTTGTAAGTACAGTCGCCCAGTGCAATTATGAATTGTACAGTAGATAAATTCTCAATATGTGGAGTTCTGGGTTGCATCTCTATTTACCATGTATCGATCAGCCCTAATAAAAGCTTTGTTGACTAATTAACTGATGAGTTATTACCTGATGATTAAATAACTTAATCACTTAAGTAATAAATTTAAAACTATAGGGACTGTACTGGGAAGTTAATCACTTAACGGAATATGTTGATTAATTTATACTCAACCATTTAGAAAATAAATCTGCGCCACTTCTACCCACTTGCTAATTTATTAGGCAATAAAATATTTAAAAGATCTCCAGTATAATTGCGTGAATTTATTATCAAGGTATAAATTATTTTCAATCAATTAACCACGTGAAACAAAAATTGTTCCTAATCTAGAAGAAAGTCTAACATTCCTGAATACCCATTTGTTAACAGTGCTCAATTTTTGGGCCTCCTATATTAAATAATCATAATTAGTTCAAACATTTAACAATGCAGTCAACAGTTAACCATTTACATATTTGTTACAGAGACATGGATTTATTAAAAATTTTATTTTGACAGAGATTCGTTAAAAAATGGAAATCTCAATTTGAGAACAATTAATAGACAAGCCATGCGGCATTTTAATTGGTTAATTAAAATAGGATGAAATGTATTGGCCCATCAAATTATTTAATTAATTGTGTTTTTAAAGGATCTAACATTTAATTCCTTAATTTATGAATTTGTTGCATTAATTATTGACATGATTAGCTGTATTAAGCAAATGATATAATTGATCAACAATGTTGATCGATTTCGGTAAAAGAATTTAGTTAACTAATTAGTGAAGTTACATGGAAACAGCTATTGACCTATTAAATATCCTTTATTCGATTAATTACATTAGTGAATTAATTATATTGACGGATCAACAGATTTTACATATGTATGTAACTATAAAACCACATTATAAGATCTTTTTTCTACAACTATGCTAATGTGGTTGCCTAACTGTGCATTACTAAACATTGGTAATGCATCTCATCAATTATTTTATTTTTCTAAAACATAATTTCTTGCCTTGTGAGCTAAAAAATTCAACGCTAAGGCATTATCATTTAAAAAATGTATATCCCATTTTAGTTGCAGCTACAGAAAAATTATGGGGGTAAGAACTTTATTTGTAAATACTGGGAAATGCAATTAAACACGATAGGGAAACCAGAATCTGATAATCGTTCGGAAAAGAAATCGGCTTTATATACCATACGTACATATATACTGACGTATCAAATGAAATTTAATAGCTATGCTGTAATTAAATTTCGCTTCAATGATTTAACGACCGAGCAAAATATAATTAGTATTTGCGGCAGAACTTTCAATAACGGCATAGGTACTACATTTATATAAAAATTATGTTAATGAAAAAGACTAATTAATTAACAAAGTGAAAACCATAGCAAATATAATAATCTGTTTACGTGAGCTTTGATTTTACCTTCCAGGAATTTATCAATTTTCAGTAATAATATACACAAAGGTTAACCGTGAGTTTTGTTCAAGGAACATAATTAATTACTTTTAGCTAAAATCAGGCATCTTTGGTTAGGTTTTCGTTGGAATGAGTAGTTTATAAAGATAATTGGTTTTAGCTAAAACATAAAAGGTTACAAATTAAGTAAAATAAACTGTTCATATTTAACTAACCTATCGAATGATGATAATAGATTCAAGAAAACAAAACGTTAACGAAGTAGTATTTATTATGAAGGCAAAATAATATACAGATCCCAAACTCTACGTTAATAATAAACCAGCATGATGTTGGTAATGATAAAGAAATTATGTAAAAATTTGAAATATTTGAAATAATAAATGTCTTACCAAGCTATTCTAGCAGCAGCCTAGTAAAAATTTGATAAAATTAGTGTCATGTAAGATAAATTTAATGATATTGTGTACCTACTTATTACTTAACATGTTCGACAAGTACATTATAGCTACAAATTACTAAAAAGCAAATTAACAAAAAGCACTCACCTCAATTTGAATTCCACTGTCGCCGCTATTGCATTTCGAGCTCCTCGCCGCTTTATTTGTTTTTTTCCTCTCTTTACTAGAACGCCAAATTAATGGGCCAAACCTTTAATTTATTACTCTTATAGATTTATTAACGCATCTCCTAAATTCCAAAAAACACATAATTACCTGTATTTCTGCTCTGAATTTTCTTCCTTGGCGTCTACACAATCGGTGGTCGACATCAATGAAGGAACACGTTGTGGTGAATCTTCTTCTGAAGGCTCTGCTAATACTTCGGGAAACGATTCTGATGCCTCAATACAACTATCTTTACTGCCTTTTTTTTGAAACCGAAGCGAAAACGTTTTTCTGAATTTTTGCAAGACACTTTCCGTTGTGGTACCACCTAAAACAATAAAGACTTTAAGTTCAGATATTCATTTGTGTTCACAGGTACCACTCAGATTTTTTCCCAAAGTGTATAGCAGACTAACCATGTAAAACCTGCCCCCGAACGTGTCGAGCTCAAATTGATGTCATTAGTTCGCACCTCCGAGATGTAAAACTTCCCCAAATGTTAGCCTCAAAATTTCATTTTTTTGAGAGTTATGGAGTGGGGAAAGCGAAATAGAAAAAGTGGTTTTCTCGTAAACGACGTAGCCGATTTTAATGAAAAGCATATATGTTATAAACATCGTTTAGATATGTCTGAGAAAATTTTTTGTAATTTTTGTGGTGAAAAAAACTCTCAAAGAAAATGTTTAAGCTTTTTATGAATTTTTTTCATGATACCTCCGAGGTACCACTTCCATATTTTCACGAAAACGTTTCTAAACTCTACTTCAATATATATTTTCCCAAATTGATCGGAGTGGTGCAACACGGTTAAAAATGACAATCATTCGCCCAACGTCGCTCCACGCCATTTAATCTTACCAAATTTTATATAATATAAAAGTTTAACAATATTTAAATTATATCAGTAATTCCTATTCTCATTTATAGAATAAAAAAAGATTGACATATATCATTTTGAAGAAAGAATAACATATTGTAATCTTATATGCCTTGGATATGATTTTAAGTGTTTTCGCGCATAATATTAGCGGTTGTCGCTATACAGTGTCATTCACATTCTCTTTAGTCGCAGTCAAATTTTCTCCAGAAGGTTATATGTACTCCGACCTCAACGGCGCTTGATACAATATTTGTTGTATTCGTCTTCGTCCTTTATTCTGATGTGATAGCTTATTCACCGCTAAGAATATTATTCAGAATTTTCTGTGAGATACATAAGGTTTCGGTATAGTCTATTGCTTAGGGATGTGGATGCGGAACTAATTGTTTAGTGCACTTTTATTGATTTATACGATCATTCTACATGTATATTGTTAGATTCACGTAATCATTTTATAAATTATCGCGAATCTAACATAGAAAAATTAAATTAATTGTATACATTTTATTTTTCTAAAAATTTGTTATAT